>CM075764.1:4027500-4037500 GCA_037974665.1 Ehretia macrophylla | reverse complement strand
CCCCCGACCCTTAGGATCGACTAACCCATGTGCAAGTGTTGTTCACATGGAACCTTTCCCCTCTTCGGCCTTCAAAGTTATCATTTGAATATTTGCTACTACCACCAAGATCTACACTAACGGCCTCTTTGCCCGGGCTCGCGCCCTGGGTTTTGCGGTGACTACCGCACCCTTCTACTCATCAAGGCCTGGCACTTGCCCCGACGGCAGGGTATAGGTCGCGCGCTTAAGTGCCATCCATTTTCAGGGCTAGTTGATTCGGCAGGTGAGTTGCTACACACTCCTTAGTGGATTTTGACTTCTATGACCACCGTCCTGCTGTCTTAATCGACCAACACCCTTTGTGGGATCTAGGTTAACATGCAGGTGGGCACCATAACCTGGCTTCCGGTTCATCCCGTATCGCCAGTTCTGCTTACCAAAAATGGCCCACTTAGAGCTCTTGATTCCGTGGCGCGGCTCAACGAAGCAGCCGCGCCGTCCAACCTATTTAAAGTTTAAGAATAGGTCGAGGGCATTGCGCCCCTGATGCCTCTAATCATTGGCTTTACCCGATAGAACTCGCATTTGAGCTCCAACTATCCTAAGGGAAACTTCGGAGGGAACCAGCTACTAGATGGTTCGATTAGTTTTTCGCCCCTATACCCAAGTCAGACGAACGATTTGCATGTCAGTATCGTTACGGGCCTCCACCAGAGTTTTCTCTGGCGTTGCCCCGCTCAGGCATAGTTTACCATCTTTTGGGTCCCGACAGGTATGCTCGCACTCGAACCTTTCTCGAAAGATTAAGGTCGGTCAGCAGTGCACCCCCCGGGGGGGATCCCGCCAATCAGCTTCTTTGCGCCTTGTGGGTTTACGCACCCGTTGACTCCCACACATGTCAAATTCCTTGGTCCATGTTTCAAGACGGGTTGAATGGGAAGCCCGCAGGCCAGCACTGGGAGCGCGCAGATGCTGAAGCACACCGAAGAAGTGTGCTGCCCCGCCACGATTGAGGCGACAGTGTTCTACGGGCATATCTTCTACCCCGGCTTTGGCCGCCGCCCCAATCCGCGCTGGTCTGTACCCCAAGCCGATTGGCGGATCGGCTCTCGCCGTTCCGCATAAGACCGGAGTGCATCGCCGACCCCCATCCGCTTTTCTCCCGACAATTTCAAGCACTCTTTGACTCTCTTTTCAAAGTCCTTTTCATCTGTCCCTCGCGGTTCTTGTTCGCTATCGGTCTCTTGCCCGTATTTAGCTTTGGAGGGAATTTACCGCCCGCTTAGGGCTGCATTCCCAAACAACCCGACTAGCCGACATCGCCTCATGGTGCGACAGGGTCCAGGCACGACAGGGCTCTTTCCCTCTCTGGCGCCCCTTTCCATGGGACTTGGGCCCGGTCCGCCGCTGAGGACGCTTCTCCAGACTACAATTCGGACGACGGAGCCGCCCGATTCTCAAGCTGGGTTGTTCCCGGTTCGCTCGCCGTTACTAAGGGAATCCTTGTAAGTTTCTTTTCCTCCGCTTTTTGATATGCTTAAACTCAGCGGGTAATCCCACCTGACCTGGGGTCACGGTCATAGCGCATGGCACCGGAGGGTCTCTCTTCAGTCCCATACGCGCGACGGGACAACGCACGATAACTCGAAAGTTGAATGGACCAACCATTACTTGTCGTGACGTCCGTCGCACCGGACTCGCATTTCAGCCAACTGCGCCTTGAGGCACGGGAGGCCACAATCTGTCCCCACGCACGAACCCAGTATCCTAGTGTTGGGACACGGGGTGGGGTTGATGCGATGCGTGACACCCAGGCAGGCTTGCCCTAGGCCTGACAACTTCGGGCGCAACTTGCATTCAAAGACTCGATGGTTCACGGAATTTTGCAATTCACACCAAGTATTGCATTTTGCTACATTCTTCATCGATGCGAGAGTTGAGATATCCGTTGCTGAGAGTCGTTCTCATTTCATAAGGGACCAAGGCCTAACCCGGCACATCGCGGACGGGGCAAGGATAGGTAGTCCCCCATATTTTGTTTGCCTTAGTACATTATGGGCCGGGGTTCATTGTTTGAGGGGCATTCACCCCGACTCAGGACTGACGCATGGGCTGAGGACGAGCCACCTCCCTCGCGTCGGCCCCGCATTGTTTAAATGGGTTTGCAGGTCGTTCTGCCTTCGCAGGGTTCGACAATGATCCTTCTGCAGGTTCACCTACGGAAACCTTGTTACGACTTCTCCTTCCTCTAAATGATAAGGTTCAGTGGACTTCTCGCGACGTCGCGGGCAGCGAACCACCCACGTCGCCGTGATCCGAACACTTCACCGGATTATTCAATCGGTAGGAGCAACGGGCGGTGTGTACAAAGGGCAGGGATGTAGTCAACGCGAGCTGATGACTCACGCTTACTAGGAATTCCTCGTTCAAGACCAACAATTGCAATGATCTATCCCCATCACGATAAAATTTCAAAGATTACCCGGGCCTATTGGCCAAGGCTATAGACTCGTTGAATACATCAGTGTAGCACGCGTGCGGCCCAGAACATCTAAGGGCATCATAGACCTGTTATTGCCTCAAACTTTCGTGGCCTAAAAGGCCATAGTTCCTCTAAGAAGCTAGCTGCGCAGGGATACCTTCGCATAGCTCGTTAGCAGGCTGATGTCTCGTTCGTTAACGGAATTAACCAGACAAATTACTCCACCAACTAAGAACGGCCATGCACCACCACCCATAGAATCAAGAAAGAGCTCTCAGTCATCAAGAAAGAGCTCTCAGTCAGTCATAGTCAAGGTTAGAGAGAGATTTTCTCGAGCTCTAGAGAGAGAAAACCCTCTCAAGGTGCTGCCTTTTGCTGATGCTTTTTCGCTTCTTTCATCTTTCAATTCTCTGCTTCGTGCTTGAGTCGTGGTTCTTGAAAATCTCTACTATACTTCTTGGTTTGTGGTTCTTGAAAATCTCTATTTTGAGTTTCTCTCTTCATTCTTCCCACAATGGGAAGGAGACCAAATAAGAAGAATGAGGAAGGTTCGTCTTCTCGATCAAAACCGCTGGCTTCAATTCCTGAAGTCAGTATCAATGAAAATGTGATGCATGATGATGTTCATGATGCTGTCAAAGATGGTGCTGAGCAGGATTTTGCTTATGGTACGGAACAGATTGATGTTCATGGTGCTGAACAGAGTGAAGTTCATGGTGTTGAGCAGGCTGATGTTCATGGTGTTGAGTAGGCTGATGTTCGTGGTGAAGGCTGCTATTGTTCTAGCGGTTGCAGACCATAAAGCCACCAGTCAGGGTGGTGATAGGTCATCTGAACAGGTGGGTGTCGTTCCCAAGGTGAGTGGCAGAAAGGGACAAGACACTATTCTAGGTTCTGACACTTTTGTCTACAGTGGGAGAAATGCTGGGGGATAGAATTTGAAATTCAAATTCAAAAATAATCTTCCCACCTCTTCTAATGCCACAGATTTGAAATCTGTTATGCCATCTTCTAATGTTGATGGACGAAAAAGGGATGGGACCTCTGACACTTCTGTCTGCAGTGGGGCAAAAGCTGGGGGATAGAATTTGAAATTCAAATTCAAAAATAATCTTCCCGCCTCTTGTAATGCCACAGATTTGAAATCTGTTTTGCCATCTTCTGATGTTGATAGACAAAACAGGGATGGGACCTCCTCATCTAGCGGGTCTAGAATACTGGGGGACCATGACACTACGTCATCCTCTGGTGAGTCAGGTGACTGCCGAACAGGTGGTACTTCCTCAATGGGTGCTGGCCTAAACAATCCAACCAAGGAGACGAAGCCATGGACGAGCCTATTTACTGATAATCGAAAGCCATCAAACGGCATTAAGCTGGCGATGATTGTTTCGTGTTCAGGTAAGGTCAAGATTTTCAAGGAGGATATTGATGATGACTCCTCTGGATGGGAATTCTGTCTCATTGGGTATTTTGCAGACAAATTTCCAGGCAAAATGGCTCTTAAAATCATTTGCGACAGTTGGTAGGTTAAGCATTGTGTTCATTTCATGAAAGTGGTTGGATTATCTTTAAGTTTGATGATGAACAGAGCATGCTTAAGGTTTTATAGGGAGGACCTTACTTTGCTTTTGGTCGACCATTGCTTATGAAAATTATGTCAAAATTTTTCTTATTTGGTGATGAAGATTTGAGCACTCTGCCTATTTGGGTCCAGTTTAGGAACTTGCCACTGTGCCTTTGGAATGCTAAGGCACTCAGTAAAATTACATCTCGGATTGGGAACCCATTTATACAGACAAGCTCATCATGATGAGAGAATGCCTCTCTTTTGCTCGTGTTCTCGTTGAAATTAATATGTCTCAACCTATTTTGAAGTAGGTGGATATTGAACTCCCTGACGGTTCTGAGTTTGTTTAGAATGTTTGGTATGAGCATCTTCTGAAATTCTGTAACTCTTGCTCTAAGATTGGGCATTCTTCTAAGGGATGCAAAGCAGACAACAAAAAGGTGGATAAAGAGAGTACAGGTACTCCAGGAGTTTGTAATTTGGCTGCACCTTCTGATGATGTTGTTGTTAATACGACGGTGCTAGTGGCTCATAGTGACAAGAATATTGTGGCTGATGGTGTTCATCCTTGTTCCCCTTCTCCAAAAGAATCTAGGGAGGCCCATGTCGGTAATAATGTGAAAATTTCGCTTACTCCCTTTGCAACCCGTTACCCATCAGTTGTCTCACCTTCTTCCACAGGTTGCAATGACGTTCGCCAATCTCAAGGGAAAGTCGTGGGTGATTCTGAACCTGTATCTGATCACTCCTCGGACCCTTCACTATGTTCTGATGATGATTCAGTCCCTAAGAAAAAGGTTGATAGGAAGAAGACAGCCAAAGTTAAGCATCCACTGCACCGGAATTCTTTATTGTTGCAATCTCGCCATGCTAAGAATTCTTCCAGTTCTACTTTTGCTAGAAAGATTTTTGCTAAGGGTCAGGGCGGCGCTGCCAAGATCGAGAAGGGTCTGAAGGGAGGAACCAACGCTCGGGAGGAGCACTACCTCCTTGATGCTTAATGATTGTTTCCAGCTGGAACATCAGGGGCTTCAATTTGCCCCTGAAACACAATGGTGTTTCTGCTTTCCTTCGGAAACACCATATTGATATTTGTGGCATCTTGGAAACAAAACTGAATTTTGCTAAGCTTGACAGCCTGATGGTTAATAAGTTTGGTACTTGGCAACAAGTTAAAAACTTCTCATCGCATCCGGCGGGGAGTATTCTTATTTTATGGAACCAGGCATCGGTTAAGCTGGAGGTCATCATCACGGGTCCTCAGTTTATCCATTGTTTTGCTGAGTGCCTTTCGTCTGGTAAGAAATTCAATATTTCTTTTGTGTATGGGGCTCATTTCATTGTGCATTAGAACAAGGATATAAGAGGTACTTGTATGTTTATTCTTTGCAAAAAATTGCAATGTGGCACAGCCCCAACGCACGGGTATGCAATGCAATACCTCGGCGTGATTCACTCGGTAGGCATTATAGCCCACAATATAGCCCACGATATAGCCCACAATGTGCCACAATGTGCCCACAACGTCCCTCCACATGGACCTCGACCAGGGGGCTCGACGCCACACACCCCCTATAGTATATTTAGATGCAAAAACCCAGATGACAATAGTAGAGTACATTTTGCCAGAGATTCATAATGGGTGTTTTAAACTATAATAGGCCCCATTTGGCATGATTCGTACCATCGTGCGGCATGGGCGCCGAATGCACCCACCTTTGTGCGGCATGAGGGCCACATGCGGGCACCATAGAGTAACATGCGCGCCCGATGCGCGCACTATCGAACGGCATGGGCATCCCATGCAGGTACCTTCGTACGGCATGCGCGCACCATTGTGCGGCATAGGCGCCACAGTGCGCATCTTCGTGCACCATGGGCGCCCCATGTGCGTACCATCGTGCGGTATGTGCGTACCATCAGGCGGCATGGGCGGCCCATGCGCATACCATTGTGTGGCATGGGTGCCCTATGCTTGCATCTTCGTGCAGCATGGGCGCCCTATGCGAGCACCTTCGTGTGGCATACGGGCCATATGCGTGCACCATCGTACTACATGCGTACCCCAAGCGCGCATCTTCGTGCAGCATGGGAGCCCCAGGCGGGTACCTTCATGCAATATGCGTGCACCATCGGGCGGCATGGGCGCCCCATGCGCACACCATCGTGCAGCATAGGTGCCCCATGCCTGCACCATCGTGAGGTAAGGGTGCCTCATGCGAGCACCTTCGTGCGGCATGCGGGCCATATGCGCACGCCATCATACGCCATGCGCCCCCCGTGCGTGCATCTTCGTGCGGCATGGGTGCCCCATGTACGCACCTTCGTGCAGTATGCACGCACCATCGGGCGGCATGGGCGCCGAATGCATGCACCTTTGTTCGGCATGAGGGCCACATGCAGGCACCATAGAGCGGCATGCGTGCCCGATACGCGCACCATCGAACGGCATGGGCGCCCCATGCACGTACCTTCGTGCGGCATGCCCGCACCATTGTGGGGCATGGGTGTCCCAGTGCGTATCTTCGTGCAGCATGGGCGCCCCATGTGCGTACCTTCGTCCAGTATGCGCGTACCATCAGGCGGCATAGGCGCCCCATGCGCATACCATTGTGTGGCATGGGTGCCCCATGCTTGCACCTTCGTGCAGCATGGGCGCCCTATGCGAGCACCTTCGTGTGGCATACGGGCCATATGTGTGCACCATCATACTGCATGCGTACCCCAAGCGTGTGACGCCCGAGATTTTAGCCGTACATTCATTTACTGTTGCATCTATTGTTTGCGCATTTCCTTCTGTGCTTTATAAACTGTCTTTTTAGCTACTATTCATCCCGTTTTCAAACTATATTCTATTAATGAATTAGCATTTTTATTAAATCACATTAATTGATAGAGGAGTGGGAAAAATGTGCAATTGAGCTAGAGGCGATAGGAGAGCTCATTTAGAAAATATTTTTTAGTAGTTAAGTGAATAGTGTTACGTAACAAACTTAGAGATTTAAATAACTAACATTACTTTTCACCTTATGCTCGTTTTTAAGTTAATAACGCGCATTCTAGTGACCTTTTAAATACCCAAACTTGACCCCACCTCAACTTAACCTTTTATAAATCACCTAAGCTCATTAAAACACAAAAAAAAAAAAAAAAGAAGAACAAAGTGCAGGAATTACTGTAGCAGTCCGAAAATACCAAAGGAGAAAGAAAAGAGGAGATTTTGCTTCAACAACCTTGCATCTTGAGCTCCTAGCTTGATCTTGGGAGGGTTTTGAGCATCCTAGGGCCTTCAACAAGCTTCTTCATCTTCAAAAATTGTGAGGGAGTTGCATTTTTATAATTATCAAAGTTTATGTTCATATATTGAAATTCTTGATTTGTTGATTATTGCTATAATACTTGTTATAAATGTTTAATATGTGTTTATTAGAGCCTATAGTGTAGACTTTTAAAGCTTGTTAGCAAATTTTATGGTAGAATGCATAGATTGATTGAAAGAGATGATGAATAGTGCAGTGAATAGTGAAATTCGAAAATTTAGGGTTTCTTTTTATATATAATTTGTTAATTAGATTGAATTGAGGCTTCCTTTAGGTGCTTTAGACATTAGTGAAACTAGACAAAGACTCACGTGAGGTTGAATTACCCGAAAATGAGTTAAAATGCAAAATTTGTTAACTTTAAAAAGGGGACTTTTCTCGTTAAGCAATCCGGGCAAATTTGGGCGTTGATTCGGGTATCCTTGAGCTAAGGAAGCACCTTTGGTGTTTTCGTTTCGCAAAAATGACGTTCGGTTAGTATAGTTGTAGTTCAAAACCATTCGGGGCCTTCCCAAACTTTTGCTTCAAAAATGGATTTTGATGACTTTAAAAGGTGCCTTTGGACTTAATTAAGAATATAGAAAGACTAGGATATAGTTTGAGCATCTTGAACCATGCTTAGGAGAAAGAAAACTCGGTTAAAGAAAGGGGAAATGTAGTTTTTAGCCATTTTAATTGCATTTGGAACTTGTTGTGGGATTGTATTACCTTGTATTGAATATTCAAGATATAATTAAGCTATTTGAGTAGTTGTGGGAATGGTTTATGTTGATTGCTACTTTTGGAATCTTAATGCTATATTCGTACTTGTGTGAATTATATCGTGAATATTTGTGAGGGCGGCCTACTTTGTCGTCCCTCATACGTGTTATGTGATTTCTTGATTGCTTGTGTCTTGTCTCGGGGTTGCGCAACCTTTTCGGACATGGTAGCGTCGAGAAACACGGGCGGCGTCGGGCTTGCCGTGCTCCCTCGACTACCATGGTGCCTATTCCCTTTCTCGCTGAGGCATACTCCACTACCCCAGAGGCGTGGTTCACCTGCTGGGCATGGACCTACCTCGGGAGAAAGGGTCGTAGGATCGGGATACATCCGGAGTATTCCAATTGTTGGTGTTTGGGGTTTGCCGGCATATTCGTGATACTCGTGGATCGTGGCTCGTGGATGAAGACTTGGAAGTGGAACCGTATCCTTTTTAAAGTGATTAATAGTTTGATTTAATGTCTTGATAGTTTATGTGGCTTGTATATGTGTACTTGTGTTGCATATCATATTGCACGTTGGCATGCTGCATCACCTCCCTCGCTGGGCAACTTTGTTGCTCATTCCTCATTTAATATGTTTCAGGTGAAGCTGAGGTGAATCCTCAGCTGATAGAAGAAGAGGAAGTTTACGTAGATCAGAATCCGTGACTTTGTGTGCTGAGGTGGATTTTATGTGCTTCTTGCGTGGAGTTCTTGTTAAAAATGTATTTTGAGGCTTTGGAGTCTTGTATATATATGTCTAGTAGATGTGTACTAGGATGTTAAAGAAAGTTGTTGGATTGTAATAATGAATTCTAGACTTTAATTTCCCTTGCATGCTTGGAGTGTTAGTTAATCTTCATATGGAACTTAGAATTTCATTGTATTTAATTACTTATGACTAAAACCAACTTATCTCGCATGCTTGTGTGCTTAAGTAGAATGTTGTTGCTCCAAGGCTCGGATGGCCTTGTGATTGTGTTTTAGCTTTGGAGACATTAGTAGACAAGTTGTTGTTATAGTTCAAAAGTCTTGAGTGGCTATTTGCAGGTAACAGTTTTGTCCTATAAACAGGGGAGACTCCGTCCGTTTTTCCCTAAATTTCGTGCCCGGGGTTTGGATTTGGGTGAGAATAGCATGATAAATAGGAGTCCCGGTCTCGTGAGGGATCGGGGCGTTACAAAGCGCGCATCTTCGTGCGGCATAGGTGCCCCAGGCGCCCACCTTCGTGTGATATGCGCGCACCATCGGGCGGCATGGGCTCCCCATGTGCATACCATCGTACAGCATGGGTGCCCCATGCAAGCACCTTCGTGCAGCATGCGGGCCATATGGGTATGCCATCATAGGCCATGCGCGCCCCGTGCGTGCATCTTCGTGCGGCATGGGTGCCCCATGTGCGCACCTTTGTACAGTATGCACTCACCATCGTGCGGCATGGGCAACCTATGCGGGCACCTTTGTGCGGCATGCATGCACCATCGGTACCCATGCCGCACCTTCGTGCAGCATGTGGGCCGCATGTGTACACCATCGTGCTACATGCACGTACCTTCGTGCAGCATGGGCGCCCCATGCACGTACCTTCATACGGCATGCGTACAACATCGTGCGGCATGGACGCCCTATGCGTGCACCATCGTACGGCATAGGCGCCCTATGCGCGCACCATCGTATGGTACGGGCGCCCCATGCGCCCACCTTCGTGCAGCATGGGCACCCAACGTGGCCCAACCACTTGCCCCATCGTGCCCCATGCATTACCCCACTGCTTGCCAAGCCGTGCCCTAATTACGTGCCAAGAAATGGCTCATCCGAGCCCCTAAGTACGTGCCCCATCGGAGGCCCAATCGTGCGCCGTCGTGCAACACTGTGGGCAGTCGTGCCGCAACTGTTCACCAAC
>CM075764.1:4020000-4022500 GCA_037974665.1 Ehretia macrophylla | reverse complement strand
CGCGAGATGATGACTCGTACTTACTAGGAATTCCTCGTTCAAGACCAACAATTACAATGATCTATCCCCATCACGATGAAATTTAAAAGATTACCCGGGCCTATTGACCAAGGCTATAGACTCGTTGAATACATCAGTGTAGCGCGCTTGTGGCCCAGAACATCTAAGGGCATCATAGACCTGTTATTGCCTCAAACTTCCGCGGCCTAAAAGGTCGTAGTCCCTTTAAGAAGCTAGCTGCGGAGGGATACCTTCGGATAGCTAGTTAGCAGGCTGAGGTCTCATTCGTTAACGGAATTAACCAGGCAAATCGCTCTACCAACTAAGAACGACCATGCACCATCACCCATAGAATCAAGAAAGAACTCTCAGTCATCAAGAAAGAGCTCTCAGTCAGTCATAGTCAAGGTTAGAGAGAGATTCTCTCAAGCTCTAGAGAGAGAAAACCCTCTCAAGGTGCTTCCTTTCGCTTATGCTTTTTCGCTTCTTTCATCTTTCAATTCTCTGCTTCGTGCTTGATTCGTGGTTCTTGAAAATCTCTGTTATACTTCTTGGTTCGTGGTTCTCGAAAACCTCTGTTATGAGTTTCTCTCTTCATTCTTCCCACAATGGGAAGGAGACCAAATAAGAAAAATGAGGAATGTTCGTCTTCTCGATCAAAATCACTGGCTTCAATTCCGAAACTCAGTATCAATGAAAATGTGATGCATGATGATGTTCATGATGCTGTCAAAGATGGTACTGAGCAGGCTTTTTCTCATGGTGCGGAACAAACTGATGTTCATGGTGCTGAACAGAGTGATGTTCATGGTGTTAAGCAGGCTGATGTTCATGGTGTTGAGCAGGCTGATGTTCGTGGTGAAGGCCATCCTTATGCTACTGTTCCAGCGGTTGCAAACCTTGGAGCCACCAGTCAGGGTGGTAATAGGTCATCTAAATAGGTGGGTGTCATTCCCAAGGTGAGTGGCAGAAGGGGACAAGACACTGTTCTAGGTTCTGACACTTCTGTCTGCAGTGGGGGAAATGCTGGGGGACAGAATTTGAAATTCAAATTCAAAAATAATATTCGTCCCTTCTAATGCCACATATTTGAAATCTATTATGCCATCTTCTGATGTTGATGGATGAAAAAGGGATGTGACCTCTGACACTTCTATCTGCAGTGCGGGAAAAGCTGGGGGACATAATTTGAAATTCAAATTCAAAAATAATCTTCCCGCCTCTTCTAATGCCATAAATTTGAAATCTGTTCTGCCATCTTCTGATGTTGATGGACGAAACAGGGATGGGACCTCCTCATCTAGCGGGTCTAGAACACTGGGAGACCATGACACTACCTCATCCTCTGGTGAGTCAGGTGACTGCCGAACAGGTGGTACTTCCTCAATGGGTGCTGGCCTAAAGAATCCAACCAAGGAGACGAAGCCATGGACGAGCCTGTTTATTGATAACCGAAAGCCATCAAACGGCATTAAGCTGGCGAAGATTGTTTCGTGTTCAGGTAAGGTCAAGCTTTTCGAGGAGGATATTGATGATGACTCCTCCGGATGGGAATTCTGTCTCATTGGGTATTTTGCAGACAAATTTCTAGGCAAAATGGCTCTTAAAACCATTTGCGACCGCTGGCAGGTTAAGCATCGTGTTCATTTTCATGACAGTGGTTGGATTATCTTTAAGTTTGATGATGAACAGAGCATGCTTAAGGTTTTACAGGGAGGACCTTACTTTGCTTTTGGTCGACCATTGCTTATGAAAATTATGCCAAAATTTTTCTTGTTTGGTGATAAAGATTTGAGCACTCTGCCTGTTTGGGTCCAGTTTAGGAACTTGCCACTGTGCCTTTCGAATGCTAAGGAACTCAGTAAAATTGCATATCGGATTGAGAAACCCATTTATACAGACAAGCTCACCATGACGAGAGAATGTCTCTCTTTTGTTCATGTTCTCGTTGAAATTAATATGTCTCAACCTATTTTGAAGCAGGTGGATATTGAACTGCCTGACGGTTCTGAGTTTGTTCAGAATGTTTGCTATGAGCATCTTCCGAAATTCTGTAACTCTTGCTCTAAGATTGGGCATTCTTCTGAGGTATGCAAAGCAAGCAACAAAAAGGTGGCTAAAGAGAGTACAGGTACTCCAGGAGTTTGTAATATGAATGCACCTTCTGATGATGTTGTTGTTAATACGACGGTGCCAGTGGCTCGTCATGAAAAGAATATTGTGGCTGATGGTGTTCATCCTCGTTCCCTTTCTCCAAAAGGATCTAGTGAGCCCCATGTCGGTAATAATGTGAAAATTTCGCTTACTCCTTTTGCAACCCGTAACCCATGTGTTGTATCCTTGTTTGATTGGGACTCAGTTGGGCATCGTGCTTTCAAGTTCTTTAATATGTGGACGCAGCATGAAGACTACCATCAATTAGTTAGCTAGGATTGGAACAAGGATATAAGAGGTACTTGTATGTTTATTCATTGCAAAAAATTGCAAGGTCTCTCTTAAA
>CM075764.1:3987500-4015000 GCA_037974665.1 Ehretia macrophylla | reverse complement strand
AGCAATCGTCTCATCACAACGCTCGCGTCGTTACTTAACGAAAGCCAATACCACATGTGCTAGGCAATTCGTGCATCACGCATGCCCCCCACCGTCCCCCTATATGCACCCGTATGCACGGAACGGGACAAGAAAACTACCTTCTTGCCCACGCGGTGCTTGGATCGCCACGACACTAGACCACGTCCGTCGCATTACGACTCAGCGAGGACCATGGCGTCGTGTGCTAGGCGATTTGCGCATCGCACAGGCCCGTCGAAACTAACTGGGGAACAGCTTCAAGGCCACATGGTGCTTGGATTACCACGACATTGAAGCACCAGCAATCGTCTCATCACAACGCTCGCGTCGTTTCATAACGAAAGCCAATACCACATGTGCTAGGCGATTCGCGCATCACGCATGCCCCCCACCGTCCCCTTGTATGCACAGAACGGGACAAGAAAACTACCTTCCTGGCCACGCAGTGCTTGGATCACAACGACACTAGACCACGTCCGTCACATTACGACTCAGCGAGGACCATGGCGTCATGTGCTAGGCGATACGCGCATTGCACAGGCACGTCAGAACCCACCGGGGGACGACTTCAAGGCCGCAGGGTGCTTGGATCTCCACGACATTGAAGCATCAGCAATTGTCTCATCGCAACGCTCGCATCGTTGCTTAACAAAAGCCAATGCCACGTGTGCTAGGCGATTCACGCATCACGTTTGCCCACACCGTCCCCCAAGAGCCACCTAAGCCCATGCGGTGCTTCAATCGCCACGACACTAGACTATGGCCGCGCACATCCACTCGGCAACGACCATGGCTTCATGTGCTAGGCGATTCGTGTATCGCACAGGCCCAATGGCACGTCTGGGGACGGGAATGTCCCCCAACATGTACCTAGCCTGCGGCACGGGGATGGCTAGTTTTGTGCTTGGGCAACCACTCGCCCCCTCATTAGCCATCCCAATGATGTCGACGGTGTTGCGGCACCAAGATAGATACTGAGGGGCTAGGGAAGCCATCACATTCCTCATTAGCCATCCTGGTGCCGCGCCGAGGGACATGCCGGGGCACGCGGGGCAGGGGTGTCACAGCCCCAACGCACGCGTAAGCAATGCAATACGTCGGCGTGATTCACTCGGTAGGCATTCCCGCCCATAATATAGCCCACGATATAGCCCACAATGTGCCACGAAGTGCCCACAACGTCCCCCCACATGGACCTCGACCAGGGGGATTGACACCACATACCCCCTATAGTACATTTAGATGCAAAAACCCATGTGACAACAGTAGCGTACATTTTGCCAGAGATTCATACTGGGTGTTTTCCACTATAAAAGGCCCCATATAGCATGATCTTCGTACCCAACTTGCTTCTTATTGATAGCATATGATATCCAAATGCTTCAAGATTATTTTTTTCAATTTTTTTTAATATTTAATAATTGCAAAAAATAGGGAAAAATAAAAAAAATAGTAGAAAATTCAAAAAAATTTATATTAATTCATACATTAATTTGTTAAATGATATTGAAAATATTTTTTTTGAAAAATTAATTTTTAATATTTAAAAATTACAAAAAATAGGGAAAATTCAGAAAAAATACTAGAAAATTCAGGAAAATATATATTAATTCATAAATTAATTTGTTTACATAAATATTTTTTGGATTGATTGGGAACCCGATTAATCTATTTCGCCTCACAAATGTGACGAACTGTTTGTCGGACAAGGCAAAGGTTAAGACTACTTCATAGATTCGGAAATGACTTGTAAAAGGATATCAATGTCCACATTCGTGTCATAATACATTCCGCATGCCCAATACCCCCGAATGCTTAACATTGCCCGTCGTGCCCAACGTCCCCTAGTAGTGCCAAAGCCGTCCCCCAACATCCCCCATTGTCCCCCAAGCGTACCCCCATAGTGCCCCAGCCATGCCCCAATAGTGCCCCAGTCGTGCCCTAACAGTATCCCAATAGCTCCCCTAGAGCACCTCGCTCGCGCCACTTGCGCGCACTATCGTGCGGTACGGGCGCCCCATGCGTGCACCTTCGTGCCACATGCGCGCACCATTGTGCGACATGTACCCACGATGCACACACCATCGTACGGCATGGGCACCCCATGCGCATACCTTCGTGAGGCATACAGGCCACATGCGCGCACATTCGTTCAGCATGCGAGCCATCATACGGCATGTGCATACCATCGTGCGGCATGTGCGCACCTTCGTGCGGTATACACGTACCATCGTGCGGCATGGGTGCCCCATGCGCGCACCTTCGTGCGACATATGGGCCGCATGTGTGCACCATCGTGCCGCATGCACGCCCTATGGGTGCACCTTCGTGCGGTATGGGTGCCCCATGAGCACACCTTCGTGTGGCATGCGCGTACCATCATGCGGCATCGGCGCCCCATCCGCGCACCATCGTGCAGCACAGGCACCCCATGAGGGCACTTTCGTGTGGCATGGGCGCCCCACGTAGCCTAACTGCTTGCCCCATCCCGCGCCATACATAACCCCATTGTTTGGCAAGCCGTGCCCCAATTGCGTGCCAAACTATGGCCCATCCGAGGCCCTAAGTACGTGCCCCATATATGTGCCCTATCCAAGGCCTAATCGTGCGCCGTCTTGCAACATCGTGGGCAGTCGTGCCATAACCATTCACCAACGTGCCCAACCGTGCCGAAGATAGGGCCAACATAACCTCTGTCACCGTTAATGCTAAGGGAAGAACGTTGGGCACGTCGGCGGGCCGGCAGCACACAAGGTCGGATTCAAATTTTTTGCCATCTCTTACGAAGCAAGCATAGGTTGTCTAACACTTGGCCACTCGAGGCGATGTGCGGGGTCGGCCGGCAGTGGGCCCGTTAGCACTTGGGCATAACACTTAGCACTTAGGCATCATTGGGCATAGCACTTGGGTGCACATAGCACTTGGGCATAGAGCTTGGGTGCACATAGCACTTGGGTATCAATGGGCATAGCACATAGCACTTGGGCATAGCACATAGCACTTGGGTATTGCACTTTGGGCATTCGCGCGTCGACACTTAAAACTTATGACGTCGACACTTGGGCATCATTGGGCATAGCACTTGGGCATCCTTGGACATAGCACATAGCACTTGGGCATCCTTGGGCATAGCACATAGCACATAGCACTTCGGTATCCTGGGCCATAGCACTTAGTACTTGGGCATAATCGGGCATCATCGTTGCCTCGAAACCCCACGACACGAGCGGCGGCACTTATGCAAGCAGCGAGTACTTGGAGAACTAACTTGGGCTAATGTTATTCGGACTTGGGCATAGAGCACTAGGCAACACTTGGGCATTCGCGTGTCGACACTTGGTTTACAACTTATGACTTACTTAGGCACTTGGAGACACACTTGGGGAGCGGGATAGGGCGTCGAACCTCTTCGCCCGTTTGGGGGAAATAGTATTGGTTGATGGGATGGGACGGGATTGGATTGCAGATGGGGCGGAGATAGGCGAGAAGGGGGAAGGGACGAATCGGAGCGACAAAGGGCTGAATCTCAGTGGATCGTGGCAGCAAGGCCACTCTGCCACTTACAATACCATGTCGTGTATTTAAGTCGTCTGGAAAGGATTCTGCCCGCCACTCGATGAGAATTGTACTTCAAGGCGGCTGACGCGACGCTTCCGTCGTGACTGCTTGGCCAACAACACGTGCCCTTGGGGACCGCAGGCCCCTATTGCTGGTCGATGAACGAGCGGCGGGCGAGCGCATCGCTTCTAGCCCGGATTCTTACTGAGAGGCATTCAGTCATAATCCAGCACATGGTAGCTTCGCGCCACTGGCTATTCAACCAAGCACGATGACCAATTGTGCGAATCAACAGTTCCTCTCGTACTAGGTTGAATTACTATTGCGATACTGTCATCAGTAGGGTAAAACTAACCTGTCTCACGTCGGTCTAAACCCAGCTCACGTTCCCTATTGGTGGATGAACAATCCAACACTTGATGAATTATGCTTCACAATGATAGGAAGAGCCGACATCGAAGGATGAAAAAGTAATGTCGCTATGAACGCTTGGCTGCCACAAGCCAGTTATCCTTGTGGTAACTTTTCTGATACCTCTAGCTTCAAATTTTGAAGGTCTAAATGATCATTAGGCCACGCTTTCACGGTTCGTATTCGTACTAGAATCAGAATCAAATGAGTTTTTACCATTCTGTTCCACACGAGATTTCTGTTCTCATTGAGCTCATCTTAGGACACCTGCGTTATCTTTTAACAGATGTACCACCCCAGCCAAACTCTCTACCTGACAATGTCTCCCCCCGGATTGGCCTGCAAAGCGAGCCTTGGGTCCAAAAAGAGGGGCAGTACCCCACCTCCGATTCACGGAATAAGTAAAATAACGTTAAAAGTAGTGGTATTTCACTTTTGCGCCTTTCGGGTCCTACTTATCCTACACCTCTCAAGTCATTTCACAAAGTTGGACTAGAGTCAAGCTCAACAGGGTCTTCTTTCCCCGCTGATTTTGCCAATCCCGTTCCCTTGGCTGTGGTTTCGCTGTATAGTAGACAGGGACAGTGGGAATCTTGTTAATCCATTCATGCGCGTCACTAATTAGATGACGAGGTTTTTGGCTACCTTAAGAGAGTCATAGTTACTCCCGCTATTTACCTGCACTTGGTTGAATTTCTTCACTTTGACATTCAGAACACTGGGCAGAAATCATATTGCGTGAGCATCCGCAGGGACCATCGCAATGCTTTGTTTTAATTAAACAGTCGGATTCCACTTGTTCGTACCAGTTCTGAGTTGGTTGTTTGACGCCCAGGGAAGGCCCCCGAGGGAGCCGTACCCAGTCCATCCCTCGACCGGCACGCGGTGACCCGCTCTTACAGCGAGAGCAGCTCGAGCAGTCCGCCGACAACCGACGGGTTCAGGACTGGGACCCCCGTGCCTAGCCCTCAAAGCCAATACTTTTCCCGAAGTTACAGATCCATTTTGTCGACTTCCCTTGCCTACATTATTCCATCGACCAGAGGTTGTTCACCTTGGAGACTTGATGCGGTTATGAGTACGACCGGGTGTGGACCGCACTTGGTCCTCTGGATTTTAAAGGGCCGCCGAGGGTGCACCGGACATCGCGCGACGTGCGGTGCTCTTCCAGCCGCTAGACCCTACCTCCGGCTGAGCCGTTTCCAGGTTGGGCAGGCTGTTAAACAGAAAAGATAACTCTTCCCGAGGCCCCTGCCGACGTCTTCGAACTCCTTAACATTGTCGTCAACCACCACGTCCCGGTTCAGGAATTTTAACCTGATTCCCTTTCGGTGCACACGTGGAACACGCAATTTGTCAGGCTTCCCCCGACCCTTAGGATCGACTAACCCATGTGCAAGTGACGTTCACATGGAACCTTTCCCCTTTTCGGCCTTCAAAGTTCTCATTTGAATATTTGCATCGACGGCAGCTCCGCCCAGGCTCGTGCCCTGGGTTTTGCAGCGATGCCGTGCCCTCCTACTCATCGGGGCCTGGCACTTGGCCCGACGGCCAGGTATAGGTCGCGCTCTTAAGCGCCATCCGTTTTCGGGGCTAGTTGATTTGGCAAGTGTGTTGTTACACACTCCGTAGCGAATTTCAACTTCCACGACTACCGTCCTGCTGTCTTAATCGACCAACAACCTTTGTGGGATCTAGGTTAGCGCGCAGTTGGGCACCGTAACCCGGCTTTCGGTTTATCCCGTATCGCAAGTTCTCCTTACCAAAAATGGCCCACTTGGAGCTATTGATTCCTTGGCGCGGCACAACGAAGCAGCCGCGCCGTCCTACCGAATTAAAGTTTGAGAATAGGTCGAGGGCATTGAGCCCTCGATGCCTGTAATCATTGGTTTTACGCGATAGAACTCGAACGCGAGCTCCAGCTATCCTGAGGGAAACTTCGGAGGGAACCAACTACTAGATGGTTCGATTAGTCTTTCGCCCCTATACCTAAGTCAAACGAACGATTTGTACATCATATCACTGTGGGCCTCCACCAAAGTTTCCTCTGGCTTCGCCACGCTCAGGCATAGTTCACCATCTTTCGGGTCCGGATAGGTATGCTAACACTTGAACCCTTCTCAAAAGATCAAGGTCGGTCGACGGTGCAACCCCTGAAGGGGTCCCGCCAATCAACTTCCTTGCGCCTTGTAGGTTTACGCACCCATTGACTCGTACACATATCAGACTCCTTGGTCCGTGTTTCAAGACGGGTCGAATGGGGAGCCCGCAGGCCAGGATCGAGAGCACGCAGATGCCGAAGCAGGCCAAAGGCGCACGCTGCCCAGCCACGATTGAGGTGACGGCATTCCGCAGGCATATCTACTACTCGGGCTTTGGCCGCCGTCCCAATCCGCGTTGGTCCGCACCCCTAGCCGATCGGAGGTCCGACTCTCATCGTTTCGCATACGACCGGGGCGCATCCCCGACCCCCATCTGCTTCCCTCCCGACAATTTCAAGCACTCTTTGACTCTTTTTTCAAAGTCCTTTTCATCTTTCCCTCACGGTACTTGTTCGCTATCGGTCTCTCGCCCGTATTTAGCCTTGGACGGAATTTACCGCCCGCTTAGGGCTGTATTCCCAAACAACCCGACTCGCCGACAGCGCCTCGTGGTGTGACAGCGTCCGGGCACGACGAGGCTCTTACCCTCTCTGGCGTCCCTTTCCAGGGGACTTGGGCCCTGTCCTCCGGTGAGGATGCTTCTCTAGACTGCAATTCGGACGACGGAGCCACCCGATTCTCAAGCTAGGCTGTTCCCGGTTCGCTCGCCGTTACTAAGGGAATCCTTGTTAGTTTCTTTTCCTCCGCTTATTGATATGCTTAAACTCAGCGGGTAATCCCGCCTGACTTGGGGTCGGGGTCGTAGCGCATGGCACCGAAGGGTCTCTCTTCAGTCTCGTACGCGTGACGGGATGACACACAACAACTCGAGAGTTGAATGGACCAACCACACTTGTCGTGGCGTTCGTCGCACCGGACTCGCATTTCGGCCAACCGCGCCTTGAGACACGGGAGGCCACAATCCGCCCCCATGCACGAACCTAGCATCCCAGTGTTGGGACACGGGGTGAAGGGGACGACGCGTTGCGTGACGCCCAAGCAGGCATGCCCTCGGCCTAACGACTTCGGGCGCAACCTGCATTCAAAGACTCGATGGTTCACGGGATTCTGCAATTCATACCAAGTATAACATTTCGCTACGTTCTTCATCTATGCGATAGCCGAGATATTCGTTGTCGAGAGTACTTTTCATTTCGTAAGGGACCAAGGCCTAACCCGGTACACCGCGGACGGGGCAAGGATAGGCAGTCCCCCACATTTCGTTTGCCTTGGAGCATTCCGCGTCAAGGTTCGTTGTTTGCGGGGCGTTTGCCCTGACTCTGGACAGACACGTGGGTTGGGGATGAGCCACCTCCCACGCATCGGCCCGCATTGTTTAAACAGGTTCCCAGGTCGATTGGCCTTCTCACGGTTCGACAATGATCCTTCAATAGGTTCACCTACGGATGTGATACCCCGAACCTGGCATGTATTCAATAGCATTTTAAGTTCATTTAAATTGCATTTTATTGACCTTTCACCTTCTTTGACCAAACTAGTTGACTTTTCATCTACATTGACCAATTAGGACAATGTGAAAATTTTTGAAATGTTTAATAAAGGGCAAACTTGGGATTAGAAATAAAAAAATGCAATGTTAAGTTAGTCAAATTTTAGGTCAACTTTGGAATTAAATCTGAACCAATTGGGGAAGAGTTAGGTAGCAAATTATATATGGTTGGAAAGCTCTATGAGTCTAGTTTCTGAGGCTTCAAACCATTCGTGAATTGGAGTTTTCTAGAAGAAGTTATGGCCGTTTTCGTAAGGTCGCGCATAGCTGTTTTGGTTTAGCGGGTTGACCGAATCTTTGACCTTTGACTTGTCATTTTTTTTCCTAAATAAGCAGAATTGCACACGAAAAAAACAGAGAAGTAAGGCTTGAAAACATGAGGAAAAGAAGGAGAAAAAAAAAGAAAACTTCAACTACAAATCACCAAATCTTTGCGTGAGCTTGCACGGGGTGGTTTCCGAGGCACTCTACGAGGTTTTCCTAGCGTCTAGGAGCGTCTAAGGTGAGGGTTTCATCGTTATTTGCGCATTTGAAAAATGTATATCTAAACTTTAATTTTTAGAACTTATGCGTAGATTGTTGTTTTAATCGTTTTGTTGCTTAAAGAATGTTCCTTGTTGATTGTAGAACATGTATTTATAGCTTTTTAGCATTTTCTGCGGTTGAAAATCGAAATTGCAATTTAAATTGACTAATGAATAGTAATTAGTGAATAGTAAACCCTTGAAACGATAAAGTTGCGCTGTTATGCTGTCCGTTGATGTAGAAATGTGCTAGATATGCTAGAATGCCTAAATATGTGGTTTAATTGGAATGTGTAATAGAAAAACGGAGAAAAACGGTTTGGTGAAAGTCGGGGTCGTTTAGGTCGAGTTTAGCGTTTTCTCATATTGCGTGTTGGCATTGTTTCGGGAGGCCATGGAAGCACTTTTGGTGCGATTATGGTGTTGGTTGGGTGTTTGGTTGATATAGTTGTAGTTCAAACGAGCAAAGGGAGAAATCGGGACTTTGCGTGAATTCTAGGGTAAAGTAGGGTTTCGGGGTCTTTAGACGTGCCTTATGGTGACCTAGGAGGACTGGTGAAGTCGGTTTCCAAAGCTCGTGGCTCGTTTGAAAGTAGTAGTGTTTTGAAGTTGGGGTCATTTTTGTGATTTTGTGTGTTTTCATAGAATATTGCTTATAGTATGTTTATATTGATTATAGAATGCTTATGTTGCCTATAGAATGCTTATGTTGCCTATAGAATGCTTATAATGCCTATAGAATACTTGCTAATGCTTGATAATGTTAGTTGGCGTTGTTTTTGTCACTTGTTTGATTGTAAATGCTTGTTAATGCTTATTACGCTTGTTAGAGTTGATTATTGATTGAAATGTTTATCAATTGTTGAGAATGCTTGATATCGCTTGCTCATCGCCTTGTATCGAGTCTTGCATTGCATAGTGTCTCGCACGTGAGTGATGGGCCTCTTTGGGTAGCCTCGGGTTGCCAGTGTTGGTTGCTCTAGCTCCGCTGCTATTCCCTTTCTCGCTTGGGTTGCCTCCCAGGGAGATTTGGGTCGTAGAATTGATGGTTACTCCCGGGGTATTCCAAACTGGTGTTATAAGGTGGTTTGGGCCGGCGCGTCATCGTTAATGTCATCGGAATCGTGATCGGTACATTACTCGCTCGAGTGATCCATAGCCTTCAAAGTGTGGTATAGCTTTGATTGGTTGTGTTATGCTTTTCTTAATTGTTTATTGTATTGTTATATATATTGAATGCCTTTTATTGATTGTATTGCTTAACTGTACCTATTTGCATTGCACGATCTTCTTTCTCTCCATCTCGATATCTGTCTCGCCCTCACTGAGTATACGTGTTGTGTATACTCACTCCTCACCACCACATTTCAGGAAATGCCATGTTAGCTGGAAAGTTTGTGATTTCGTAAAAGTCCGTGCTTGAAGGGTTGTCCTGCGTGCCTATGTGACTTGAGTTGTCAAAGTTGTAAAGTTGTATGCTTTTATGTATTATATGTATTTAATGTTAAAGGGGATGTAATTTAAGTTCATTAGATTATGTATTTAGTTGATATAGCTTAACTTCAATATATATTTGTAATGACAAAAAGGGAAAAAGATAGAAAGTCATGATAGTCTACTTTATGCAATAGGTTGGTATAGTTTAATTGCTAAGCTTGAATTTATATTTACTTGTGAATTGCTTGTTGTGAACCGAGGCTCGGATGGCCTTGAGGTGGTTGAATGGTTGGACACGGTGTTGGTCCATTTATATGCTATTACAGGTTTTGCAATTTGCCTAGAAACAGGGGAGACTCTGTCCGTCTTTCTCTAAAATCTTGCCGGGTTTGGATTTGGGTTGTTATTAGATTGATTGTTAGAACTCCCGGTCTCGAGAGGGATCGGGGTGTCACAACGGAAACCTTGTTACGACTTCTCCTTCCTCTAAATGATAAGGTTCAGTGGACTTCTCGCGACGTCGCGGGCAGCGAACCGCCCATGTCGCCGTGATTCGAACACTTCACCGGATTATTCAATCGGTAGGAGCGACGGGCGGTGTGTACAAACGGCAGGGACGTAGTCAACGCGAGCTGATGACTCCCACTTACTAGGAATTCCTCGTTCAAGACCAACAATTGCAATGATCTATCCCCATCACGATGAAATTTCAAAGATTACCTGGGCCTATCGGCCAAGGCTATAGGCTCGTTGAATACATCTGTGTAGCGCGCGTGCGGCCTAGAACATCTAAGTGCATCCCAGACCTGTTATTACCTTAAACTTCAGTGGCCTAAAAGGCCATAGTCCCTCTAAGAAGCTAGCTGCGGAGGGATACCTTCGCATAGCTAGTTAGTAGGCTGAGGTCTCGTTCGTTAACGGAATTAACCAAACAAATCGCTCCACCAACTAAGAACGGCCATGCACCACCACCCATAGAATCACGAAAGAGCTCTCAGTCTGTCAATCCTTACTATGTCTGGACCTGGTAAGTTTCCCCGTGTTGAGTCAAATTAAGCCGCAGGCTCCACTCCTAGCATGATAACTATGTCCCGTTTATTTGTTAATTCCTGTTACACAAGTACCTGTTGATCTTTAGCATACTATTAAACACCTAGGTGAAATTAGATAGAGTTATAACATTTGGTTTCTTCACCTAGTAATTGAGTTGCCTATGGCAGTTACTAAATCAAAATAGTAATAGCAACCCACAAGATAGTGTATCGTCTAGTCATAGTCTGTACAAGCCAAAATTAGACCCCAAATTACAACGGGGGTCATTTACAATAACAACAACAAACAACATAAGAAATAGTCTTCAAAACAAACGTATCATTCACAAAATAGCCACAGTCAAGTAAAGCATATAGGGCATGCAATCAATCCAAGGAGTCATCAATAGGCATGTTATCCTCGGGTACCTGTTCCTGATCTTCCTCACATGTGATGATAAAAGAGGGTGAGTCCTTATGAACTCAGCGAGGGGGAAAACGAGAAATACGTTTTGAAACTCTTTTCCGGTTAAACTTATGAAAAACCCTTTTTGAAGGCATGACATATAACACAAGTAAGTTTATAACATAACATAAATGTAAAAGAATACATTTACTAGTCTTTCCTCCCCGAGGTCCTCTAGGAACCAAGCGAGAGTACTTAAACACAAAGTGAAAAGGATACGGTGAGCTTTTGCACTCAATTCATTTTCGATAGCAATTGTTGTGGCCGACTTCAATTATCCACTTATCGCTCACAATTGGGTGTACTCTGGATGTACCCCAAAATCCTACAACCCAATTCTCCGAGGGTGGAATGCCAAGCAAGAGAGGAAATTGGACCATGGTAGTCACGGGAGCACTGGCAAGCCTTATGCCGCCCGGCGTTCGTGAAACGCTACCATGCCACAATGATAGGTTGCAACCTTGTATACAATGTACATTTAAACCATTTAACGATTCACATTAGGAGGACAACAAAGTAGGTTGCTTCCAAGCAATTTCAAGATCACATATTGCCAAGTAAACTATCGAGGCATGCTTGACATGAAGTTTTACTTTGTAGAACACGTAGAGTCATATGAACATTAAACGGGCAGCCAAGTAACGCATATAAATCAAGTCATATAACTCATTTTGGGGTTCACGTATCAAGTATTAACATTATACAAGCATGTAACGATATTTATATGAGACCGGATACAAGAATAGCTCACTTAGCAACATGCAATCATCGGATATCACATTTAGAGCTATAAGGACAAATACGGGAAGCCTATTAACCACACAATTTAACATGTTTAACCATAAGGTCATCTCTTAGCAAATTGAAATAAGCATTAGGGCCTCAATTCCGTGCTTAAACATGCAGTTAAGCAAACCATTCATCAATTAATGATCCCAAGTCATACATCAATCAAATTAAGCAACCTCAACCAGACACAACAGTCCACACAACATCTAAGTGCCACAATTCCAAGCATTCAATACCTCAAGCAAGGTCTCAACATGATTCTAAGCATATCGCTAAACAAAAACCTCACTGCAATGGTCTGTTTTCCCACATTCATTTAGACAAGCAAACAATCTCCAATTCTAGTGAAACAAGTTTCCAATTGAAGCTTAATAAGTGATTTAAATCTAGAAACAAACCTTGCATCATTTGGAGTTCGGACTTAGGAGTTATGGCCAAAACCGCGAGACTACGCAAAACTGTCCAGTTTTAGACACATTACGATTTTTGCTATTGTTGAGGGTCTTAGACTCAGAATTGGCTTTGGTCTATTTCTAGAAAAAAAATCTCCAGAACTGAAAAATCTAGAAACCTACTAATTTTCGTGCATTTGCACCAACATTTACTAGGTAAAAAACGCTTCGTTCTACAGAGTCAGTAATATGCCAGAAACCTATTTCATTTTCCAATTCTCCTAGATTTAGACACCTCACGATGTTTGACCATTTTGGAGGCCTTAGAGTCAAAATTGGTGTGATAACCCGAACCCGGCATGCATTTAATGGCATTTAATTGCATTTAACTAAGTGTTATCTTAAATGTTAGCATTGAATTTCGTGTTTATTTTTAAGTTAAACATGTATTCGTAGCTTTATTTTCATATTTCTTTTAGAGGTAATTAAAATAATACTTGAGTTAATTATTTTAACGGAATATCAACTACTTTTCATATTTATGTCAATCGGTTTTATTTTTCTTGCACTTAAATGCTCGGATTTCAATTAAAAGAAAAGTAGCTCCGAGCTGGAGTAAATTTTAAACTATGATGCTTTCCAAAAATGATATATTTCTTAAATTCTTCGAGATTTAATTGTTATTCTTTTATTGTCGTAAAGTGCATAGCATTTCGAGAACGATAGTTAGGAAATGAATTCTAGTCCTCAGCAAATAGTGAAAACTAGCATTTAGTGTTTTAATTTTAGTGTTTTAAGTTGTATTTAACTAGAATTGGATTTATGTTACTTGTTTTAGCCTTAAAATGCCAAAAATTAAGCTAATTTGACCAACTTAGTTAGCATTGACCAAGAGGCTTTGACCCTTTGACTTTGTGTCACCTTATATGCATTATAAAAGCACAAAACAAAAAAAAAGAAGCTGAAAAACAGAAACAGCAGGGCCGAAAATGGAGGGAGAAAAAAAAATAGAAAATTCAACTTCAAATCTTCGATTCTTCGCGTGAGCTTGCACGGGGTGGTTTCCGAGGCATCCTACGAGGTTTTCCTAGCGTCTAGAAGCGTCTAAGGTGAGGGTTTCATGTTTATTTGAGCATTTGAATATTTTGTGTATTAACTTTGATTTTTGGGATTTATCAGTATATTGCTATTTTAATCGTTTATAGGCTTAAAGAATGTTCCCTAGCAATCATAGCTTTTTAACATTTTCTACGGTTGAATATTGAAATTGAAATATAAATTGTTAATTGAATAGTAAAATATGAATAGTAAACCCTCGAAACGTAGAAGTTGCGTTGTTATGCTTTATGTTGATGTGAAAAGATGCTAGATATGCTAGAATGCCTAAATGCATGATTTGTTTGGGTTACGTAGTGGAAAAAACGGAGAAAATGCCTTGGTACAAGTTGGGGTCGTTTAGGTCGAGTTTAGCGTTTCCTCATATTGCGTGATGGCATTGTCTCGGGAGGCCATGGAAGCACTTTTGGTGCGGTTATGGTATTGGTTGGGTGATCGGTTGAGGTAGCGGTAGTTCAAACGAGCAAAGAGGGAAATCGGGGCTTTGCGTGAATTCTAGGGTAAAGTAGGGTTTCGGGGTCGTTAGACGTGCCTTATGGTGACCTAGGAGGATTGGTGAAGTCGGTTTCCAAAACTCGTGGCTCGTTTGGAAGTAGTAGCGTTTGGTAAGTTGGGGTCATTTTGTGTTTTGTTGGTTTTCGTAGAGTATTGCTTGTAGGATGTTTGTTAATGCTTATATTAATTATAGAATGCTTATGTTGCCTATAGAATGCTTATAATGCCTGTAGAATACTTGTTATTGCTTGATAATGTTTGTTGGTGTTGTTCTTGTTGCTTATTTGATTGATAATGCTTGATATCTTGTTTGTCGCCTCTAATCTGTATTGTTGTGCTATTGCTCGTTTATCGACTTGTATCGAGTCTTGCATTGCATAGTGTCAGGGCGGTGTGATGGACCTCTCTGGGTAGCCTCGGGTTGCCAGTGTTGGTTGCCCTAGCTCCGTGTCCTATTCCCTTTCTCGCTTGGGTTGCCTCCCAGGGAGATTTGGGTCGTAGAATTGATGGTTACTCCCGGGGTATTCCAAACTGAAGTTATAAGGTGGTTGCGCGCTTATTGTCATCGTTGTCAACATCAAGCTCGAGATTGATGTATCGCTCGTGAAATGGTATATTGCTCGTATGAGTGAACCATAGCCTTTAGAGTGTGGTATAGCTTTGAATGGTTGTGTTAATGCTTTCTTGAATGTTTATTATATTTTCGTTTGTATTGAATGCTTTCTTATTGACTTTATTGCTTAATTGTGTCTATTTGCATTGCACGACTTTCTTTCTCTCCAATTCGATATCTGTCTCGCCCTCACTGAGTATACGTGTTGTGTATACTCACTCCTCACCACCACATTTCAGGAAATGTCATGTTAGCTGGAAAGTTCGTGATTTCGTGAAAGTTCGTGCTTGAATAGTTATCTTGCGTACTATGTGGCTTGAGTTGTCAAAGATGCAAAGATGTATGTTCATATGTTGTATGTATTTATTGTTAAAAGAAATGTAATTTAAATCTAGCTAAGTAGTTGAGGTAAATTGATAAGCTAGTTTATGTAATCAGTTAGCATAGCTTAACTTCAATGCATGTTTGTAATGTCCAAAGGAAAAGAGTTAGAATGGCATGATAGTTTATTTTATGCAGTAGCTTAGTATGGTTTAATTGTCTAGTTTGAATGTACTTGTCAAAAATGAAAAGAGATAGGTTAGCTTTTAAATTGGAAATGTATGTATACTTGCTGAGTTTAATTGTTGAGAACCGAGGCTCGGATGGCCTTGAGGAAGTTTTGTATGGTTGGACACGGTGTTGGTCCATTTATATGCTATTACAGGTTTTACATTTTGCCTAGAAACAGGGGAGACTCCGTCCGTTTTCCCTGAAAATTATGCCCGGGTTTGGATTTGGGTTGTGATTAGATCGATTGATAGAACTCCTGGTCTCAAGAGGGATCGGGGTGTTACAGGTGGTATCAGAGCTTGTTTAGCTCATAAGCTGGGACAGGGTCCTCGGTCTGGTGGGTAGTGACCCTTGAATGTGTGCTTGTTAAGTGTGTCTTGAAAGTGTATGCTTGTATGTGAGATTGTGTGTCTTGACTTGAATGTATGCACCTATGTGATATAGTTATGTGTTATGTGTTAAATGTTTCTCAAGTAAAGTGAAGTGTCTAGTTGTGCATTGAATTGACCTCGTGAATCGAATCGACCTCGTGAATTGTTAGTTGCTTGAAGTATTGCTTGTAATGTGTGTATTGGAATGTCTTGAATTGGTTGTGCCGTGATTTGAATTGATTATGTTGTGCTTGAATTGATTGTCATGTTTGAATGACTTTGATGATTAAATGGTTTTGTAAACTCTTTTGTAAACTTGCTTGTATAATAGTTTAAGGCATGTGTATAAGTGTGATATCCTGGCATTCATACATGTCCTATTGAAATGGTAAGAAAGACTTCTTCCTTCCCCTGAAGAGAAGTGGTTAATAGCAGGCCCTCCAAGTTATGTGGATTGACAGGAATGAGCAGTATTTGACTAGCCTTTATTTGGTAGTTGGAGTTTGTTTATTGGGATTCCTCTAAGGTTATCTCCTATGCTTAGTATAAATGACTTCCTTTGGAGTTCTACATGATTATTCTTTGGAGCATTTTCTTATTGGGCATTCATCGGGTATTTTTATATTGGCATTTCGTGGGAGACTTGGTTGGGATTTTGATCAACCTTTGGAATTCCTTGTGGACATTTCTTAGTGGATTTGGCAATCGGAGCTCTTATTGGACTTACTGCATAATATTATCTACAATATCTCCGCTCTAGTCTTTCTTGATATCTTATTGGCAATCGTGATTGGAATTCTTCAATAGTATATGGTGCACCTGCACGGCATTTCCTTTGGTATTTTACCCAATATTCGGTAGCAATATTATTTTGGGAATCTACTTGGTTATTCAACTTGGTGTTCATTCAAGGACTTTTGATAAGTATCTATATGTTGGCGTACATTTTGAATTCCATATTCAGATGCTTCTTGAGCTATATTTTGGAAGACTTCCTTGAAACTTCTGAAATATGGTTGACTGGATTTCTTGTCTGGAGTCTTCTTGAGCAGTACTTGGGTTCTCGTTTAGACTTTACTTCAGACTATTTATTGGTATGTTTTCAGTACTTTTAGTTGGGATTCTATTATGGCATTCATGTCTAGTAAGATTTTTATTTGGGGATCTATTTGGTATTCTCTAGAGCCTTTATTTGGCCCTATTATTTTGGAAATTCTGGGCGGTACTACTCGGGCTTCTTCTTCGGCCTCTTTCACACAGAGGAAATCTATACTTGCTGTTTTACTAAGATGTTGCGGGAGGAACTCAGTGATTGGAGGATTTCATCTAGAGATTGGCCTTTGGTATTCTTCTCTATATTCTTTTACAAAACTTTTCGCTAGGTCTACTTACGGTAATTAGCACTGCATGAGGTGCATCTACTCTGGCTATCTTTTAAATTTTCTTATTTGGTACTTATTAAACTTCTATTGGAGATTCGTGAATGGGGCATTCCTTCGGTATTCTTCTTGCCATCAATATGTGGTATTGCTATCATCTACAGTATCTTTGCTTTAGTCTTTACTGGTATTATCTCGGCACTCTTGGTTGGAATTTTATTCTTCTTTGATATTCGTGTCAACGGGATTCTTCAACCGATAAAAATTAGTCAGAATCAGATTTCAGATGATGTTGAGTTCTATTGGAAGAAGAATTGCGAGGATGCAATTGTTTTAAGGGGGGAATGATGTGATAACCCGAACCCGGCATGCATTTAATGGCATTTAATTGCATTTAACTAAGTGTTATCTTAAATGTTAGCATTGAATTTCGTGTTTATTTTTAAGTTAAACATGTATTCGTAGCTTTATTTTCATATTTCTTTTAGAGGTAATTAAAATAATACTTGAGTTAATTATTTTAACGGAATATCAACTACTTTTCATATTTAAGTCAATCGGTTTTATTTTTCTTGCACTTAAATGCTCATATTTCAATTAAAAGAAAAGTAGCTCCGAGCCGGAGTAAATTTTAAACTATGATGCTTTCCAAAAATGATATATTTCTTAAATTCTTCGAGATTTAATTGTTATTCTTTTATTGTCGTAAAGTGCATAGCATTTCGAGAACGATAGTTAGGAAATGAATTCTAGTCCTCAGCAAATAGTGAAAACTAGCATTTAGTGTTTTAATTTTAGTGTTTTAAGTTGTATTTAACTAGAATTGGATTTATGTTACTTGTTTTAGCCTTAAAATGCCAAAAATTAAGCTAATTTGACCAACTTAGTTAGCATTGACCAAGAGGCTTTGACCCTTTGACTTTGTGTCACCTTATATGCATTATAAAAGCACAAAACAAAAAAAAAGAAGCTGAAAAATAGAAACAGCAGGGCCGAAAATGGAGGGAGAAAAAAAATAGAAAATTCAACTTCAAATCTTCGATTCTTCGCGTGAGCTTGCACGGGGTGGTTTCCGAGGCATCCTACGAGGTTTTCCTAGCGTCTAGAAGCGTCTAAGGTGAGGGTTTCATGTTTATTTGAGCATTTGAATATTTTGTGTATTAACTTTGATTTTTGGGATTTATCCGTATATTGCTATTTTAATCGTTTATAGGCTTAAAGAATGTTCCCTAGCAATCATAGCTTTTTAACATTTTCTACAGTTGAATATTGAAATTGAAATATAAATTGTTAATTGAATAGTAAAATATGAATAGTAAACCCTCGAAACGTAGAAGTTGCGTTGTTATGCTTTCTGTTGATGTGAAAAGATGCTAGATATGCTAGAATGCCTAAATGCAGGATTTGTTTGGGTTGCGTAGTGGAAAAAACGGAGAAAATGCCTTGGTACAAGTTGGGGTCGTTTAGGTCGAGTTTAGCGTTTCCTCGTATTGCGTGATGGCATTGTCTTGGGAGGCCATGGAAGCACTTTTGGTGCGGTTATGGCATTGGTTGGGTGATCGGTAGTTCAAACGAGCAAAGAGGGAAATCGGGGATTTGCGTGAATTCTAGGGTAAAGTAGGGTTTCAGGGTCGTTAGACGTGCCTTATGGTGACCTAGGAGGATTGGTGAAGTCGGTTTCCAAAACTCGTGGCTCGTTTGGAAGTAGTAGCGTTTGGTAAGTTGGGGTCATTTTGTGTTTTGTTGGTTTTCGTAGAGTATTGCTTGTAGGATGTTTGTTAATGCTTATATTGCTTATAGAATGCTTATGTTGCCTATAGAATGCTTATAATGCCTGTAGAATACTTGTTATTGCTTGATAATGTTTGTTGGTGTTGTTCTTGTTGCTTATTTGATTGATAATGCTTTATATCTTGTTTGTCGCCTCTAATCTGTATTGTTGTGCTATTGCTCGTTTATCGACTTGTATCGAGTCTTGCATTGCATAGTGTCAGGGCGGTGTGATGGTCCTCTCTGGGTAGCCTCGGGTTGCCAGTGTTGGTTGCCCTAGCTCCGTGTCCTATTCCATTTCTCGCTTGGGTTGCCTCCTAGGGAGATTTGGGTCGTAGAATTGATGGTTACTCCCGGGGTATTCCAAACTGAAGTTATAAGGTGGTTGCGCGCTTATTGTCATCGTTGTCAACATCGAGCTCGAGATTGGTGTATCGCTCGTGAAATGGTATATTGCTCGTATGAGTGAACCATAGCCTTTAGAGTGTGGTATAGCTTTGAATGGTTGTGTTAATGCTTTCTTGAATGTTTATTATATTGTCGTTTGTATTGAATGCTTTCTTATTGACTTTATTGCTTAATTGTGTCTATTTGCATTGCACGACTTTCTTTCTCTCCAATTCGATATCTGTCTCGCCCTCACTGAGTATACGTGTTGTGTATACTCACTCCTCACCACCACATTTCAGGAAATGTCATGTTAGCTGGAAAGTTCGTGATTTCGTGAAAGTTCGTGCTTGAATAGTTGTCTTGCGTACTATGTGGCTTGAGTTGTCAAAGATGCAAAGATGTATGTTCATATGTTGTATGTATTTATTGTTAAAAGAAATGTAATTTAAATCTAGCTAAGTAGTTGAGGTAAATTGATAAACTAGTTTATGTAATCAGTTACCATAGCTTAACTTCAATGCATGTTTGTAATGTCCAAAGGAAAAGAGTTAGAATGGCATGATAGTTTATTTTATGCAGTAGCTTAGTATGGTTTAATTGTCTAGTTTGAATGTACTTGTCAAAAATGAAAAGAGATAGGTTAGCTTTTAAATTCGAAATGTATGTATACTTGCTGAGTTTAATTGTTGAGAACCGAGGCTCGGATGGCCTTGAGGAAGTTTTGTATGGTTGGACATGGTGTTGGTCCATTTATATGCTATTACAGGTTTTACATTTTGCCTAGAAACAGGGGAGACTCCGTCCTTTTTCCCTGAAAATTATGCCCGGGTTTAGATTTGGGTTGTGAGTAGATCGATTGATAGAACTCCTGGTCTCAAGAGGGATCGGGGTGTTACAATTGGCCTTGGCCTATTTCTACTAAAAATTCTCAAAACTGGAAAAACTAGTAACCTACCAATTTTCACGCATTTTTATCAAGGTTTACTAAGCCAACTATACCTCGTACTACAAGATTAGAAAACTGCCAGCAACACGGTTTTACCTATCTTCAAGTTCTAGCCAAAACTCTAGCCATGCATGGTCATATAAGCTCATATACACACATATACAACAACTACAGAGGTAAATATAGTCATATGAAGGCATGCATGTGATTTTTGAAAGCTTTTACAAGAGTTTAACCCTCACCTTAGCAGGTTAATAGATGAAGATGCACAATGTTCTTGAAGATGCACAAATGGAGCTTCTTCCTTACTTTGGCCGAGAGATGGCTTGTTTTCCTTTAATTCCTAACTGAGTTAGCATGTGAGGATGGTGTGCATGTGGGTGAAACCAAAAGAAATGGAAGAAAACTAGCAAAACATACCTAAGGCCAAGAGTGATGGGTTTTGTGAGCTTGCTTGCATTTTTCTTGCTTCTTGCTTGCTTGGGGTTGCTATGGTCGAGTTTCATAGAGTCCTTGAGTGCCTAGGAGAACCTTAGAAGATGAGCTTGAGCTATGGAGATGCATGAAGCAGCCAAGGCCGAGAGAGAGAGAGAAGATGAGAGCTTGAGAGAAAGTTTTGAGAGAAATGAAATGTTTGTGTGTGTGTGTCGGCTATAGGCTTTGCAAGACTGAAAATTCTTGTCATCTTTTGCATTTTGAATTGTGAGGTGTATGGGCATGGTGTGTAGGCCGAGAAAGGTAGCTTAGGATAGGGTGCTTTGGAGTTTTTGATGCATGGTGTCTTGAGCTTATGTCATAGTTTGTCTAGGATGATTTGAAATTATGCAAAGCTTGTTAAATTGTCTACATATGGTCGGCCAAAGCATGCTAAGATTCTGAATTTTTTTGTTTGTTGAAAGCTTATTTTATTGTAGGTTAGATTGTGGTATTTTAGGTGCATGGGTTTTGCAAAAGGAATAAAGAATAAAGAATGAGAATGTTTAGTGTTTAGTGTAATTTTGTCTTCTAGTGCATTGACTTAGGATTAGAATATTAGTTAGTGGAGTTTGTAGGATTATTTATAGTCTAGTGCTTTGTGTAGGATACTTTCTCGATTAGCGTGCAAGCACGCTTTCCTAGGTCTAGGGCACGCACTACAAGGTAAGACATGAACTACGAGACAAATGCACGCATTCCAAGTAAATGCACGCAACTCTAAATGAATGCACATAAATCAATGCACAACTCTTAAACCTAGGTTAAGGCATGCAATTCAAGGTTAAGACACACAAAATGAGGTATCGCACGCAAATCGAGGTCGGGCCTCACATATACAGAGCGTAGGCTTGCTTTGAGCACTCTAATTTCTTCAAAGTAACAGCGCCGGAGGCACGACCCGGCCAATTAAGGCCAGGAGCGCATCGCCGGCAGAAGGGACGAGACAACCGATGCACACTTGAGGCGGACCGGCCAACCCATCCCAAAGTCCATCTACGAGCTTTTTAACTGCAACAACTTAAATATACGCTATTGGAGCTGGAATTACCGCGGCTGCTGGCACCAAACTTGCCCTCCAATGGATCCTCATTAAGGGATTTAGATTGTACTCATTCCAATTACCAGACTCTTTGAGCCCGGTATTGTTATTTATTGTCACTACCTCCCCGTGTTAGGATTGGTTAATTTGCGCGCCTGCTGCCTTCCTTGGATGTAGTAGCCGTTTCTCAGGCTCCCTCTCCGGAATCGAACCCTAATTCTCCTTCACCCGTCACCACCATGGCAGGACACTATCCTACAATCGAAAGTTGATAGGGCTGAAATTTGAATGATGCGTCGCCGGCACGAGGGCCGTGCGATCCGTCGAGTTACCATGAATCATCACAGCAATGGGCAGAGCCCGCGTCGACCTTTTATCTAATACATGCATCCCTTCCAGAAATCGGTGTTTGTTGCACGTATTAGCTCAGAATTACTACGGTTATCCGAGTAGTAGATACCATCAAATAAACTATAACTGATTTAATGAGCCATTCGCAGTTTCATAGTCTAAATTAGTTCATACTAACACATGCATGGCTTAATCTTTGAGACAAGCATATGACTACTGGCAGGATCAACCAGGTAGCATTCTTCACCGACGACGGCGTCGCACGAGGCACATCCTCCCCTAAGGGTCGACAGCTTGAGACGAGCGCATGACCGTCGTACGCAATTAGCGATGAATGCTGATTTTGGGCAAAGAAAGGCCAAGGAACCCATACCGTCATGGTGTGCCGCATCCGAGAGATCAAGCGATGCCCCACGGGCCACGTGTACCGCACTTGTTGGAGTGAGCAGCGTGGAACACGGGACATGCCTAGGGGTTCGCCCCTCATCGTCCACGGAGGCAGACGCAAGGCAAAAGATGGACTATGTGACTTTAGACTGCCTTCTTTGTAGGTACGCAACACAGGAAACTGACCTACCGACCGAGGCAAAGTAAGCACTCGGCCCGCGAATGAAGAGGCAAGCAGGGGCGAACGTCGCTGGTCAAGCAGGGATCCAACCGACCTATACAAGCCGACCACCACTCACACGCTATCACGATCGCTATTCCCAGACCACCAAGCTGGTTACCGCCCCACCGTCTAGGCAAAGGAAGCCCTTCAGGAAGACGGAACCGGCGAGCTGGCCCGAGAATGCACCACTAGGCACGAAGAATTTCTGAGGGACAAGGGACAGGAACGGCATGAGGTGCATGACTAGGCCGCACGTCACAAGCTTAGGAGCCTTTTTCCTGGTGCCCGACCAAGCACCGAGTGCACGCACTTGAGATACCAACCGAAAGCGGACTTCCTACCCACGCAGTGCTTGGATCGACACGACACTAGACCACGTCCGTCGCATTTCGACTCAACGAGGACCATGGCATCGTGTGCTAGGTGATTCGCGCATCGCGCAGGCCCGTGGGAACACACCGTGGGACAGCTTCGAGGTAGCACGGTGCTTGGATCACCACAACATTGAAGCTCCAGCCATCTTCTCATCACAATGCTCGCATCGTCACTTAACGAAAGCCAAGGCCGTGAGCTAGGAGATTCACGCATCGCGCAATCCCCCACCGTCCCCCTATATGTACCCACATGCACGGAACAGGACAAGCAAACTTTCTACCCACGCGATGCTTGGATTGCCATGACATTACACCACATCTGTCGTATTACGACTCAGCGAGGACCATATCGTCGTGTGCTAGGTGATTCGCGCATCGCACAAGCCCTTCGGAACCAATCGAAAAACAACTTCAAAGCCACATGGTGCTTAGATCGCCACAACATTGAAGCATCAGTAATTGTCTCATCGCAACGCTCGCGTCATTGCGTAACGAAAGCCAATGCCACATGTTCTAGGTGATTCGCGCATCACGCATGCCCCCCCACCGTCCCCCTGTGTGCACCCGTATGCACGGAATGGGAAAAGCAAACTACTTTCCTGCCCACGCGGTCCTTGGATCACCACTACACTAGACCACATCTATCGCATTATGACTCAGCTAGGACCATGGCGTCATGTGCTAGGCGATTCGATCATCGCACAGGGCTGTCGGAACCAACCGGAGAACGGCTTTAAGGCCGCATAGTGCTTGGATCGCCACAACATTGAAGCATCAGCAATAGTCTCATGGTAACGCTCGCGTCGTTGCTTAACAAAAGCCAATGCCGCATGTGATAAGCGATTCGCGCATCACGCATGCCCGTACCGTCCTCCAAGAGCCACCCAAGCCTACGCGGTGGTTGGATCGCCACGATACTAGACCATGGCTTCGTGTGCTAGGCGATTCGCGCATCGTACAGGCCCAACGACACATCGGGGGACGGGAATGTCCCCCAACGTGTACCTAGCTGACGGCACGAGGATGGCTATATTTGTGCTTGGGCAACCACTCGCTCCCTCATTAGCCATCCCAATGACGTCGACGGTGTTGCGGCACCAAGATGGATAATGAAGGGCTAGGGAAGCCACCACGTTCCTCATTAGCCGTCCTGGTACCACGCCAAGGGACATGCTGGGGGACGCGGGGTAGGGGTGGCACGGCCCCAACGCACGGGTATGAAATGCAATACCTCGGCGTGATTCACTCGGTAGGCATTCCCGCCCACAATATAGCCCACGATATAGCGCATAATGTGCCATGAAGTGCTCACAACGTCCCCCCGCATGGACCTCGACCAAGGGGCTTGACACCACATACCCCCATATAGTACATTTAGATGCAAAAAGCCAAGTGACAATAGTAGCGTACATTTTGCCAGAGATTCATAATGGGTGTTTTATACTATAAAAGGGCTCATATGGCATAATCTTCGTACCCAACTTGCTCCTTATTAATAGTATATGATATCCAAATGCTTCAAGATTATTTTTTTCAAAAATATATTTTTTAGTATTTAATAATTGCGAAAAATAGGGAAAAATAAAAAAAATAGTAGAAAATTTAGAAAAATTTATATTAATTCATACATTAATTTGATAAATGATACTCAAAATTTTTTTTTTGGAAAATTAATTTTTAATATTTAAAAATTACGAAAAATAGGGAAAAATCAGAAAAATACTGGAAAATTCAGGAAAATTTTTATTAATTCATAAATTAATTTGTTTACAAGATATTTGGCCCTAAAATTTTTTTTGATAAATTGGGTACCCGATTAATCTATTTCGCCTCACAAATATGACGAACTGTTTGTCGGACAAGGCAAAGGTTAAGACTACTTCATAGATTCAGAAAGCACTTGTAAAAGGATATTAATATCCACATTCGTATCATAATACATTCCGCATGCCCAATACCCCCGAATGCTTAACATTTCCCGTCGTGCCCAACGTCCCCTAGTAGTGCTAAAGCCATCCCCCAACATCCCCTATCGTCCCCCAAGCGTACCCCTATAGTGCCCCAGCCGTGCCCAAACAGTGCCCCAGCCGTGCCACAACAGTGCCCCAACAATGCCCCAACAGCGCCCCTTGAGAGCCCAGCGCGCGCCACTTGCGCACACCATCATGCGGCACGGGTGCCCCATGCGTGCACCTTTGTCCCCCATAAGGGCCACATGCACACACCATTGTGTGGGATGCGCGCACGATGTGCACACCATTGTGTGGGACTCGCGCACCTTCGTGTGACATGTGGGCCACATGCGCGCACCAACGTGCGGCATGTGCGACGATGCCCGCTCTATCGTGCGGCAAGGGTGCCCCATATGCGTACCATCGTGCAGCATGGGCGTCCCATGGACGCTCCATCTTGCGGCATACGAGCCACATGCGCTCACCATCGGGCGGCATACGCGTCCCATGCACGCATTTTCGTGCGGCTTGCGGGCCACATGCGCGCCCGATGTTCGCACTATCGAGCAGCATGGGCACCCTATGCGCGCACCATCGAGCGACATGCGCCCACCATCGTGCGGCATGGGCACCCCATGCGCGCACCTTTGTGCGGCATGCGCGTACCATCGGGCAGCAAGGGCGCCCCATGCGCACACCATCGTGCAGCATAGACACCCCATGCACGCACCTTCGTGCGGAATGTGAGCCGCATGCGAGTACCATCGTGCTGCATGCGCGCCCCATGCGCGCATCTTCGTGCGGCATGGGTGCCCCATGCACACACCATCATACGGCATGCGCGCACCATCTTGCGGCATGGGCACCCCATGCGCGCACCATCTTGCGGCATGCAGGCCATATGCGCGTACTACCGTGTGGTATGCGCGTACTATCGTGCGGCATACGCACCCCATGCTCTCACTTTCGTGCGGTATGCGGGCCACATACGCGCCCGATGTTCGCACTATCGAGCTACATGGGCACCCTATGAGCGCACCTTCATGCGGTATGCGCGCACCATCAGGCGGCATGGGTACCCCATGCGCACACCATCGTACGGCATGGGCGCCCCATGTGCCCACCTTCGTGCGGCATACAGGCCACATGCGCCCACCATCGTGTGGCATGCACGGCCCATGCGCGAATCTTCGTGCGGCATGGGCGCCCTTTGCGCGTACCTTCGTGCGGCATGCACGCATCATCGGGCGGCATGGGTGCCCCATGCGAACACCATCGTGCGACATGGGTGCCCCATGCGCACACCTTCGTGCGGCATGCGCGCATCATCATGCGGCATGGCTGCCCCATGCGCGCACCTTCATGCCGAATGCGCGCACCTAAGTCCGGCATGGGCATCCCATGCGTGCCCCATCGTGCGGCATGGGCACCCCATGCGTGCACCATCATGCGGCATGGGAGCTCCATGCGCGCACCGTAGTGTGGCATGGGCGCCCTATGCGTGTACCTTCATGCAGTATGCGGGCCACATGTGCGCACCATCGTGTGGTTGGGCGCCCTATGCGCATACCTTTGTAGGCGGCATGGGCGCCCAATACGCACACCATCGTGCGGCATAGGCACCCCATGGGTACACCATCGTGCAGCATGGGCGCCCCATGCGGGCACCTTCGAGTTGCATACGCGGATTATCGTGCGGCATGCACGCCCCATGCGCGTATCTTCGTGCGGTATGGGCGCCCCATGCGCATACCATCATGCGGCATGGGTGCCCCATGCGCCCACCATCGCGCGATATAGGAGCCCCATGCATGCACCTTCGTGTGGCATACGGCCCATATGCGCGCACCATCGTGCGGTATGCACACCCCGTGGGCGCATCTTCGTGCGGCATGGGCGCCCCATGCGCGCACCTTCGTACGATATGTGCGCACCATCGGGCGACATGGGTGCCCCATGCGCACACCATGTTGCGGCATGGGCGCCCCATGCACGCACCTTTGTGCGGTATGCGCGCATCGTTGTGTGGCATGGCTGCCCCATGCGTGCACCTTCATGCGGCATAGCTTCCCTATACGTGCACTATCATGCCGAATGCTCGCACCTACGTGCAGCATAGGTACCCCATACGTGCACCATCGTGCAGCATGGGCGCCCCATGTGCGCACCATCGTGCGGCATGGGCGCCCCATGCACTTACCTTCATGCGGCATGCGTGACACATACGCGCACCATTGTGCAGCACGGGTGCCCTATGCGTGCACCTTCGTGCTATATGGGCACCCCACGTGGCCCAACTGCTTGCCCCGTCATGCCCTATGTGCGACCCCCCTGCTTGCCAAGTCGTGCCCCAACTGCATGCCAAGCTATGGCTTATCCGAGGCCCGAAGTACGTGCCCCGTGTACTTGCCCCATTCGAGGCCTAATTGTGCACCGTCGTGTAACACCGTGGGCAGTCGTGCCGCAACCATTTCCTAACGTGCCCAGCCATGCCAAAGGTAGGGGCAACATAACCTTAGTCACCGTTAATGCTAAGAGAAGAACGTTAGGCACCTCGGCGGGTCGGCAGCACACAATGTCAGATTCAAATTTGTTGCCATCTCTTACGAAGCAAGCATAGGCTATCTAACACTTGGGCACTCGAGGCGATGCGTGAGGTCAACCGGCAGGTGGCCCGTTAACACTTGGGCATAACACATAGCACTTAGGCATCATTGGGCATAGCACTTGGGTGCACATAGCACTTGGACATCAATGGACATAACACATAGCACTTGGGCATCAT
>CM075764.1:3962500-3980000 GCA_037974665.1 Ehretia macrophylla | reverse complement strand
GTATAGCCCACAATGTGCCACGAAGTGCCCACAACGTCCCCCCGCATGGACCTCGACTAGGGGGCTTGACACCACATACCCCCCTATAGTACATTTAGATGCAAAAACCCAAGTGACAGCAGTAGCGTACATTTTGACAGCAAAAACCTTCGAGGAAGCACGGTGCTTGGATCGCCACGACATTAAAGCTCTAGCCATCGTCTCATCGCAACGCTTGTGTCCTCACTTAACGAAAGCCAAGGCCGTATGCTAGGCGATTCGCGCATCGCGCATGCCCCTACCATCTCCCTGTATGCACCCGTATGCACGGAACGGGACAAGCAAACTATATTCCTACCCACGCGGTGCTTGAATCGTCACGACACTAGACCACGTCCGTCGCATTACGACTCAACGAGGACCATGGCATCGTGTGCTAAGCGATTCGCGCATCGTGCAGGCCCATAGGAATATATCGTCAGACAGCTTCGAGGCAGCATGGTGCTTGGATCGCCACGACATTGAAGCTCTAGCCAGCGTCTCATCACAACGCTCACGTCGTCACTTAACGAAAGCCAAGACAGTGTGCTAGGCAATTCGCGCATCGCGCATGCCCCTACCGTCCCCCTGTATGCACCCGTATGCACAGAACGGGACAAGCAAACTACCTTTCTACCCACGTAGAGTTTGGATTGCCACAACACTAGACCACGTCCATCGCATTACTACTCAACGAGGACCATGGCGTCGTGTGCTAGGCGATTTGCGCATCGTACAGGCACGTCGAAACCCACCGGGGGGCGGCTTCATGGCCGCATGGTGCTTGGATCGCCACGACATTGAAGCATCTACAATCGTCTCATCGTAACGCTCATGTCGTTGCTTAATAAAAGCCAATGCCATGTGTGCAAGGAAATTTGCGCATCACGCTTGCCCCCACCGTCCCCCTCGAACCACCCAATCCCACGCAGTGCTTGGATCGCCACGACATTAGACCATGGCCGCGCGCATCTACTCGGCGACGGCCATGGCTTCGTGTGCTATGCGATTCGCACATGGCGCAGGCCCAACGACACGTCGGGGGACGAGAATGTCCCCCAACGTGTACCTAGCCGGTAGCACGGGGATGGCTAGTTTTGTGCTTAGGCAACCACTCGCCCACTCATTAGACATCCCAATGACGTCGACAGTGTTGCGGCACCAAGATAGATAATGAGGGGCTAGGGAAGCCACCGCGTTCCTCATTAGCCATCCTGGTGCCGCACTGAGGGACATGCCAGGGCATGCGGGGTGAGGGTGGCACGGCCCCAACGCACGGGTATGCAATGCAATACCTCGGTGTGATTCACTCGGTAGGCATTCTCACCCACAATATAGCCTACGATATAGCCCACAATGTGCCACGAAGTGCCTACAACGTCCCCCCGCATGGACCTCGACCAGGGGGCTTGACACCACATACCCCCCTATAGTACATTTAGATGCAAAAATCTAAGTGACAATAGTAGCGTACATTTTTTCAGAGATTCATAATGGGTGTTTTACATTATAAAAGGCCCCATTTTGGCATGATCTTTGTACCCAACTTGCTCCTTATTGATAGCATATGATATCCAAATGCTTCAAGATTATTTTTTTTGAAAAAATATTTTTTAATATTTAATAATTGCGAAAGATAGGGAAAAATCAGAAAAAAATTATATTAATTCATTCATTAATTTATTAAATGATATTCAAAAATTTTTTTTTCAGAAAATTAATTTTTAATATTACAAAATTAGAAAAAATAAGGAAAAATTAAAAAAAATACTAGAAAATTCAGGAAAATTTATATTAATTCATAAATTAATTTGTTTACAAGATATTTGGCGTTAAAATTTTTTTTGGATGGATTGGGAACCCGATTAATCTATTTCGCCTCACAAATGTGACGAACTGTTTGTTGGACAAGGCAAAGGTTAAGATTACTTCATGGATTCGGAAATCACTTGTAAAAGGCTATCAATGTCCATATTCGTGTCATAATACATTCTGCATGCCCAATATCCCCGAATGCTTAACATTGCCCGTCGTGCCCAACGTCCACTAGTAGTGCCAAAGCCGTCCCCGAACATCCCCCATCGTCCCCAATGCTTACCCCCATAGTGCCCCAACAGTGCCAAAGTCGTGCCCCAACAGCGCCCCTTGATCGCCCAGCGCAAGCCACTTGCACGCACCATCGTGCCGCACGGGCGCCCCATTCGCGCACCTTCGTGCCGCATTTAGGCCACATGCGCGCACCATTGTGCGGCATGCGCACACGATGCGAACACCATCGTGCGGCATAGGCACCGCACGCGTGCATCTTTGTGCGGCATGCGGGCCACATGCGCGTACTATCGTGCAGCATGCGCACGATGCGCCTTCCATCGTGCGGCATGGGCGCCCCATGCACTCAGCATCGTGAGGCATGGGCGCCCCATGCGCGCACCATTGTGCGGTATGAGCGCACTACTGGGCTGCAAAGGAGCCCCATGCGCACACCATCATGCGGCATGGGTACCCTATGCGCGCACCATCATACGGCATTGGCGCCCCATGCGTGCACCTTGGTGCGTCATGCAGCATTGGGCCCCATGCGCGCACCTTTGTGCGGCATACGTACCCCATCGGGCGGCATAGGCGCCCCATGCGCACATCATCGTGCGGCATGGGCGCCCCATCCGCTCACCTTCGTGCGGCATACGCGTACCATCGTGCCTTATGTGCGCCCCATGCGCGCACTATCGTGCGGCATGGGCGCCCCATGCGCGCACTATCATGCGGCATGTGCGTCCCATGCATGCACCTTCGTGCGGCATGCGTGCCATATGCGTGCACCATCATACGACAAGGGCTTCCCATGTGGCCTAACTGCTTGCCCAATCGTGCCCCATGCGCGATCCCATTGCTTGCCAAGTCGTGCCCTAACTGCGTGCCAAACAAGGGCACATCCGAGGCCTCAAGTACATGCCCCATGTACGTGCCCCATGTGAGGCCCAATCGTACGCCGTCGTGCAACACCGTGGGCAGTCGTGCCACAACCGTTCACTATCGTGCCCAGCCGTGCCGAAGATAGGGGCAACATAACCTCAGTCACCGTTAATGCTAAGGGAAGAACGTTAGGCACCTCGACGGGCCAGCAGCACATAAGGTCGGATTCAAATTTTTTTCCATCTCTTACGAAGCAAGCATAGGCTGTCTAACGCTTGGGCACTCGAGGCGATGCACGGGGTTAACCGCCAGTGGCCTCGTTAGCACTTGGGCATAGTACATAGCACATAGCACTTAGGCATCATTGGGCATAGCACTTGGGTGAACATAGTACTTGGGCATAGAGCTTGGGTGCACATAGCACTTGGGAATCAATGGGCATAGCACATAGCACTTGGGCATCATTAGGCATAGCACATAGCACCTGGGTATAGTACTTTGGGCATTTGCGCTTCGACACTTAAAACTTATGACGTCGACACTTGGGCATCATTGGGCATAGCACTTGTGTTTAGCACTTGGGCATCCTTGGGCATAGCACATAGCACTTGGGTATCCTTGGCCATAGCACTTAGCACCTGGGCATAATCGGGCACCATCGTTGCCTCGAAACCCCACGACACTAGTGGCGGAACTTATGCAAGTAGCGAGTACTTGGGGAACTAATTTGGGCTAATGTTATTCGAACTTAGGCGCTGAGCACTTGGCAACACTTGGGCATTCGCGTGTCGACACTTGGGCTACAACTTATGACTTACTTAGGCACTTGGAGACACACTCGGGGAGTGGCATAGGGCGTCGAATCTCTTGGCCCGTTTGGGAGAAATAGTATTGGTTGATGGGATGGGACGAGATTGGATTACGGATAGGGCGGAGATTGGCGAGGAGGGGGAAGGGATAAATCGGAGAGACAAAGGGCTGAATCTCAGTGGATCGTGGCAGCAAGGCCACTCTGCCACTTATAATACCCCGTCACGTATTTAAGTCTTCTGCAAAGGATTCTGCCAGCCGCTCGATGGGAATTGTACTTCGTGCGGCATGCGGGCCACATGTGCGCACCATCTTGCGGCATGCGGGCTTGATGCGAGCACCATCGTGCGACATGAGCGTCCCATGCGCGCACCTTCGTACGGCATGCGCACACCATTGTGCGACATGTGCATTCGATGAGCGCACCATCGTGCGGCATGGGCGCCCCATGCACACACCTTCGTAAGGGCATACGGGCTACATGCGCGGATCATCTTGCCGCATGCGCACCTGATGCGCGTACTATCTTGCGGCATGGGTACCCCATGCGCACACCTTCGTGTGGCATGCGCGCACGATACACGCACCATGTGCGCACCTTCGTGCGGCATGCGGGCAACATGCGCGCACCATTGTGCAGCATGCGCACCCCATGCAAGCATCTTTATGCGGCATGCGCGCCCCATGCGCGCACTTTCTTTCTGCATGCGCGCACCATCGTGCGGCATGGGCGCCCTATGCGTGCACCTTCGTGCGGCATGCGCGCACCATTGTGTGGCATGGACTCCCCATGCGCGCACCTTTGTGCGGCATGTAGGCCGCATGCTTGCACTATCATGCCGCATGCGCGCCCTATGCGTGCACCTTCATGTGGCATGGGCGCCCCATTCGCGCACCTTCGAGAGGCATGCGCGCACCATCATGCGGCATGGGATGTGCTTAAGGGTTCGCCCCACGTCGTCCACGGAGGCAGACGCAAGGCAAAAAATGGATGATATGACTTTAGACTGCCTTCTTTGTAGGTACGCAACACAGGAAACCGACCGACCGACTGAGGCAACGTAAGCACTCGACCCATACAAGCCGACCCCTACTCACGCGCTATCACGTTCGCTATGCCTAGTCCCCCAAGCTGGTAACCGCCCCACCGTCTAGGCAAACGAAGCCCTTCAGGCAGACAGAACCGGCGAGATGCCCCGAGAATACACCGCTAGGCACGAAGAATTTATGAGGGAGAAAGGACGGGAACGACACGAGGTGCATGACCAGGCCGTACGTCGCAAGCTTAGGAGCCTACTTCGTGGTGCCCGACCAAGCACTGAGTGCACGCACTTGAGGTACCAACCGGAAGTGGACTTCGAGCCCCCGCAGGGCTTGGATCACCACGACACAAGACCACATCCGTCGCATTACGACTCAGCAAGGACCATGGCATCGTGTGTTAGGCAATTCACGCATTGCGTAGGCCCATAGGAACACACCGTTGGACGGCTTTGAGGCAGCACGGTGCTTGGATCGCCACAACATTGAAGCTCTAGCCATCGTCTCATCGCAACGCTCGCGTCGTCACTTAATAAAAGCCAAGGCCGTGTGATAGGCAATTCACGCATCGCGCATACCCCTACCGTTCCCTTGTATGCACCCTTATGGACAGAACGGGACAAGCAAATTACATTCCTACCCACACAATGCTTGGATCGCCACGACACTAAACCACGTCTGTCGCATTACGACTCAGCGAGGACCATGGCGTAGTGTGCTAGGCGATTCGCGCATCGCGCAGGCCCATAGGAACACACTGTCGAACGATTTTAAGGCAGCACAGTGCTTATATCACAACGACATTGAAGCTCTAGCCATCGTCTCATCGCAACGCTCGAGTCATCACTTAAAGAAAGCCAAGGCCATGTGCTAGGATCGGGGGACGGTTTCAAGGCTTCATGGTGCTTGGATCGCCACGACATTGAAGCATCAGCAATCATCTCATCGCAACGCTCGCGTCGTTGCTTAACGAAAGCCAATGCCACATGTGCTAGGCGATTCGCGCATCACGCATACCCCCCACCGTCCCCTTGTATGCACCCGTATGCACGAAACGGGACAAGAAAACTACCTTCCTTCCCACATGGTGCTTGGATCGCCATCACACTAGACCACGTCCGTCGCATTACGACTCAGCGAGGACCATGGCGTCATGTGCTAGGCGATTCGCGCATCGTACTGGCCCATCAGAACCAACCGGGGGATGGCTTCAAGGCCGCATGGTGCTTGGATCACCACGACATTGAAGTATCAACAATCGTCTCATCGCAACAATCTCGTCGTTGCTTAACAAAAGCCAATGCCACATGTGCTAGGCGATTCGCGCATCACGCATGCCCCCCACGGTCCCTCTCTTTGCACGGAACGAGACAAGCAAACTACCTTCCTGGCCACGTGGTGCTTCGATCACCACGACACTAGACCATGTCTGTCGCATTACGACTCAGCAACCATGCTTGGATCGCCATGACATTGAAGCTCTAGCCATCGTCTCATTGCAATGCTCGCGTTGTCACTTCACGAAAGCCAAGGCCGTGTGCTAGGCGATTCATGCATCGCGCATGCCCTTACCATCCCCCTGTATGCACCCATATGCACGGAACAGGACAAGTAAACTACCTTCCTACCCATGCGGTGCTTGGATCACCACGACACTAGAACACATCCGTCGCATTATGACTCAGCGAGGACCATGGTATCGTGGGCTAGGCGATTCGCGCATCGCGCAGGCCCATAGGAACATACCATCGTACGGCTTTGAGGCAGCACGGTGCTTGGATCGCCACGACATTGAAGCTCTAGCCATCGTCTTATCGCAACGCTCACGTCGTCACTTAACGAAAGCCAAGGCCGTGTGCTTGGCGATTAGCACATCACGCATGCCCCTACCGTCTCCCTGTATGCACCCGTATGCACGGAACGGGACAAGCAAACTACTTTTTTACCCACGCGGTGCTTGGATTGCCATAATACTAGACCACGTCCATCACATTACGACTCAGCGAGGACCATGGTGTCGTGTGCTAGGAGATTCGAGCATTGTACATGCACGTCGGAACCCACCGGGGGATGGCTTCAAGGCTGCATTATGCTTGGATCACCACGACATTGAAGCATCAGCAATCGTCTCATCGCAACGCTCGCGTCGTTGCTTAACGAAAGCCAATGCCACGTGTGCTAGGCGATTCGCGCATCACGCTTGCCCCTACCGTCCCCCAAGAGCCATCCAAGCCCACGCAGTGCTTGGATCGCCACGACACTAGACCATTGCCGCGCGCATCTACTCGGCAACGGCCATGGCTTCGTGTGCTAGGCGAATAGCGCATCGCGTAGGCCCAAGGACACGTCGGGGGATGGGAATGTCCCCCAATATGTACCTAGCCGGCGACACGAGGATGGCTAGTTTTGTGCTTGGGCAACCACTCGCCCCCTCATTAGCCATCCCAATGACGTCGACGGTGTTGCAGTACCAAGATGGATAATGAAGGGCTAGGGAAGCCACTACGTTTCTCATTAGCCATCCTAGTGCCGCCCCGAGAGACATGCCGAGGGTGGCACGGCCCTAACGCACGGGTATACAATGCAATACCTCAGTATGATTCACTCGGTAGGTATTCCCGCCCACAATATAGCTCACGATATAGCCCACAATGTGCCACGAAGTGCCCACAACGTCCCCCCGCATGGACCTCGACCAGGGTGCTTGACACCACATACCCCCTATAGTACATTTAGATGCAAAAACCCAAGTGACAGTAGTAGCGTACATTTTGCCAAAGATTCATAATGGGTGTTTTACACTATAAAAGGCCCCATATGGTATGATCTTCGTACCCAACTTGCTCCTGATTAATAGCATATGATATCCAAATGCTTCAAGATTATTTTTTTCAAAAAAATATTTTTTAATATTTAATAATTGCGAAAAAATAGGGAAAAATAAAAAAAAATAGTAAAAGATTCAAAAAAATTTATATTAATTCATACATTAATTTGTTAAATGAAATTCAAAAATATTTTTTCGAAAAATTAATTTTTAATATTTAAAAATTACGAAAATAGGGAAAAAATAGAAAAAATACTAGAAAATTCAGGAAATTTTATATTAATTCATAAATTAATTTGTTTACATGATATTTGGCGTTAAATTTGTTTGTTGGATGGATTGGGAACCTGATTAATCTATTTTGCCTCACAAATATGACAAACTGTTTGTCAAAAAAGGCAAAGGGTAAGACTACTTCATAGATTCGAAAACCACTTGTAAAAGGATATCAATGTCCACATTCATGTCATAATACATTCCGCATACCCAATACCCCCGAATGCTTAACATTGCTCATCGTGCCCAACGTCCCCTATGAGTGCCAAAGTCGTCCCCTAACATCCCCCATCGTTCCCCAAGCATACCCCCATAGTGCCCCAACTGTGCCCTAATAGTGCCCCAGCCATGCCCCAACAGCACCCCAACAGCACACCTTAAGCGTCTCGTGCGCGCCACTTGCGCGCACCATCGGGCGGCACGGGCGCCCCATGCGCGCACCTTCGTGCCGCATGCGGGCCACATGCGTGCACCATTGTGCAGCATGTGCGCACGATGCGCATACCATCATACGGCATGGGAGCCCCAAGCGCGCACATTCGTGCGGCATACGGGCCACATGCGTGCACTGTCACACCCCGACCTTGTACTCGTTGCCAAGACAAGGCCGGAACGTGACGTGGACTAGATAGATAACCCTGTACAATCATCCATTCATGACCTAAATAATTATAATATCCACTAGTAACTTCAAGAAGGGTGCCTAACTCTATCGGCACTTCAACATTCATTAACCTGTTTGTTCATATGTATAAGGCCTACTTTCAACCTTCAGGCACGCCACAAACATCAATGCCTTCTAGGCCTCAAAAGCAAAGACTAGTAATAAGGTTACAACCCAACATTAGAAGTTAGTTACATGACCAAATCCAAAAGAATATTACAGTACTTGAAGTTGTTCAATATTAACATAGTTAACATCCAAAATAACATTAACAACAAGCATGATCACAACAAGCAGAAGTTCGACTCGTCACACAAGTATGTCTCGCCTTCAGCTTGAGTCCCTAACTCAGGCTCAGCCTCACCTGAAAGATTTTCATAGAAAGGGATGAGCTACACTTAGCTCAGTAAGGATTAATGGTCAAGGTAGGCTTTCGGAAACATTTCCAATATTTAGGAATCCTTTTTTTTTTTTTGAAAACATACTATGTAGGAGATGCAAATAAATATAAGAATTAATAAACAAATAGTGTCACATATCTCTACCCTCTGAGGTCCTCAAGGGCCCAAGCGAAGGTAGGTTACCATATATCAAAGGATATAATACTCGAACAGTCGTTGGAGATGGCCAGTCTCGAATAAGCTTCCTATATAACCCAACACACCAACCAATAAGGGTACTCCGGAGGCAACCCAACCACAATAGCCGAGTTCGTCCTGGCAAGCCCAATGCTGCCCAGGCGGCCCAGAACTTCCACTATGGCGTTCAATAACTTAATCATACCAACCATATCTCCAAAAGAACACACGAAGCGAGAGAGGAGTTCAATCATAATAAACAAGCTCGGAGGCAACAAAGTAGGTTGCCGCCGGTTAGTACAAGCAATAAATCACGCAATAATGTAATCATGTTAAAGATGGAACTCATATATCATGTAGGCAGGTAATCAATGATAAAATCGTGCATTTAGAACTCTCAATTAATAATGTGGAGGTCAACAAGAATGGTTGTTTCATCCTACAAGTGTTTCTAAGTCCTTTTGCATTAGCTTAACTTAGGAGGTAAATTTTCCTATTTTCCCAAATTCCAATTAATCTAATTTTGGTCTAGATTCGAAGCTTATCAAATGTAGATAACTCTAGATTCAAACATAACTCAATTCAGAGTTGAAACGAATGAGATATGGCTTTCGCAAAATCACTGTGCAGAGTTGTCAAACATCCGGGTGCTACGGCCTTAATCCAGTCGACCGGATGAAGCAAGTAACGCCCGGATCGAAGCTTTCTGCCGGGCGTTGAGGCCTCTATCCGGGCGACCGGATAGGGGCTGTAATGCCCAGATAGCTGCACGAAAAACACCAAAATTCTACCCAATTCACCTATAGCACAACCAATCCATCTACCAACATACAAACAAGTTCTAAATGGCTATTAGGCATCATACAAGGCTTCAAAATCAACCAAATGCATCCCACATCAATGATCAACAACACCTAATACTTCATGTTCAAGCTCCAAGCTCCACAACCTCAACACCCTCTACAACTCAATACACCTCTCAACAAGTTCAAATATACAAATATATATCACATGTAAGCACCCAATGAAGCTCTAAACACAAGTATAATCATTTACCATGCTTAATGTATCTTGAAAAGCATTTGAAAAACAACCCTCACCTCAAACTGGAGTTTAGAAGCAATAAAAAGCAAAAGAACTCTTGAGACTAGTTGAGAGATGTAGAAGTAGCTTGGAAGAAGGCTGAAATTCCCTTATTTCTTCCTCTTTTCCTCTTTTCTCCTCTCCCTCTCTTTTCCCTCTTTGATCGTGTATGAGTATGTGTGAGTGTGTGTGCAGGAATTTTGTGTGTGTGTGGAGTGTATTGTGTGTTTTGAGTGGACAAAATAGAATAATAATTGCCTATAAAAATCTGATTTTTGCCAAATGTCCACCTTGCCCTCCAACTAAGTCATTTTTGCTAGTTTGCCATTTTGGTTGAATTATAACTAATTAGTTACTACTCATGACTTAATTGAGTACTATTAATGCCTACGACACGTAAAACTCCATAACGCACGTAATTAAACATTTTTACACGTAAAACGATGAATATGCACTTTAAATAATATTAATGCACATAATTGATGCCAATGCATATGAAATAATTTGAATGCGTTATAATTACTATAATTATATATATAGACTCTCGTGTCGGGTTTTACATCCTCCCCTCCTTAAAAGAATTGTGTCCTCGCAATTTCTTCTTACCTTGAAAACAATTCTGGATACTGCTTCTCCATTTGATTCCGTAACTCCCAGGTTGCTTCCTTGATCCTGTGGTTGTTCCACAATACTTTCACCATGGGAATCTTCTTTCTATGCAACTCTCGCTCTTGTTCGTCCAAGATTCGCACGGGCCTTTCTTCATAGGAAAGGTTCTCACGAAGTTGTAGCTGTTCCGGCTCTAAGATATGAGAAGGGTCGGGTTGATACTTTCTCAACATCGAGACATGGAATACATTATGTATACCGGAAAGATTTGTTGGTAGACTCAATCGGTATGCTAACTTGCTAATTTTCTTCACAATCTCAAACGGTCCCACGTATCTCGAACTTAACTTGAAATATCCCACATCGGATGCGGAGGAAGTGATATAGCTGGATATAAGGACTTGGTTCCTTGTATCAGCCGAGGCGCCTTTTGGGGAGAGATCCTCAAAGGGACAAACTCTTGAGGCACCCTTGAGCCATTGAGATTCAGTGTGTACAGAGTGGACAATACCTCGGTAGTAGTTGCCGTTGAGCCTTTGAGATTTCGGGGTTGCTACATAACTTACCACCCTTGCCATGCCGAATCAATCCTTTTCGAGAAGACAATTTCAGAAACACCTTATCACCCACTTCAAACTCTAAGTCTCTTCTTCTTCTATCAGCATAGCTTTTCTGCCTACTCTAAGCGGTGAGCATCCTTTTCCGTATTAATTGTACATTCTCTATCTTCTCTATCATATCTAGCAACAACATGGGATCAATAGCCCTCATCTCACCAACCTCACTCGAATATAGAGGAGATCTACACTTCCGTCCGTACAAGGCCTCGTAAGGTGCCATGCCAATCGTCGCTTGATAGCTGTTGTTGTAGGCGAACTCCGCCAATGGAAAATGTTTTTCCCATGTTCCTTCGAAGTCCAATGCACAAGCTCGTAGCATGTCCTCCAAGATCTTAATGGTCCTTTTGGACTGCCTGTCAGTTTGAGGATGGTAGGCTGTACTGAAACTTAACTTCATCCCCAACGCCACTTGAAACTTTTGCCAAAACCGAGATGTGAACCTTGGATCTCTGTCAGATACTATACTCACGGGTACACCATGCAACTTCACAATATTAGCTATATATAAATCAACTCGCTTCTCCAAGCTATCAGTCTTATTCATTGCGATGAAATGGGCTGTCTTCGTTAAACGATCCACGACCACCCAAACCGTATCACAACCTCGAGGTGACCTCGGTAACTCCGTCACGAAATCCATTGTTATATGCTCCCATTTCCATTGTGGAATTTCTAAAGGTTGCAAGAGTCCTGCAGGTCTTTGATGTTCGGCCTTAACCCTTTGACATGTCAAACAACGTGCCACAAACTCTGCAATTTCCCGCTTCATATTATTCCACCAATAGAATTGTCTCAAATCTCGATACATCTTTGTTCCTCCAAGATGCATTGTATACCTTGTATTATGAGCTTCTTCGAGTATCTTCTTCTTCAATTCTGGGTCATTTGGTACACAAACTCGGTTACGAAATCTCCACAATCCATCTTGCTGTGTGAAATTTGGATTGTCTTCTTTTATCTTATGAAATTGTGGATCTTGTTGCTGAGCTTCCTTGATTTGAGATAGCAATGTCGATTGAATCGTTAGATGAGCACTCATCCCCAAGTTCGCCAAGCTTTCCTTCCAGCTCAATGCATCTGCCACCACATTAGTTTTTCCAGGCACATAGTTGATGGTGCAATTGTAGTCCTCCAAGAGTTCCATCCATCTTCTTTGCCTCATGTTCAGTTCCTTTTGAGAGAATAAGTATTTTAGGCTCTTGTGGTCGGTAAAGATCTCGAACTTCCTTCCCCATAAATAATACCTCCACTTCTTCAATGCAAACACTATCGCCGCCAACTCTAAGTCATGAGTGGGGTAATTCATCTCATAAGGCTTTAGCTTCTGAGAGGCATAAGCAATGACTCGACCATTTTGCATCAAAACACATCCTAATCCCTCCTTCAAAGCATCACTATAAATAACAAACCCTTGACTTCCCTAGGGCAATGCTAAGATAGGAGCGATTGTCAATCTCTTTTTCAACTCTTGGAAGATATTTTCACATTTATCATCCCATGTGAAGCTCACCTTCTTTTGTGTCAATCTTGTAAGAGGTCCTGCAATCTTTGAGAAGTCTTTCACAAACCTCCTGTAGTACCCGGCTAGCCCAAGAAAACTGCACACCTCTGTAACATTCTTGGGTCTCTTCCATGACTGCACCACTTCAATCTTTGAGGGATCCACCGCTATCCCTGTTTGGGAGATTATATGCCCTAAGAAAGCAACTTGTTGAAGCCAAAACTCGCATTTGCTAAATTTGGCATACAATTGATGTTCCCGCAACTTCTGCAACACCATATGTAGATGCTTCTCATGCTCCTCTTCGGTCTTGGAATACACCAAAATATCATCTATAAATATCACCACAAAATGTTCCAAGTAAGGATGGAACACCCTGTGCATCAAGTCCATAAAAGCAGCAGGAGCATTTGTTAGTCCAAACGGCATTACAACAAACTCATAATGCCCGTACCTTGTCCTAAAAGCTGACTTAAACACATCTTCCTTTTTGATGCGAAGCTGGTAATAACCCTGCCTCAAATCAAACTTCGAATAAACCTTGGCTCCTTGTAATTGATCAAATAGCTCATCTATCAATGGCAAGGGATACTTATTCTTGACAGTCACATGATTCAACCCACGATAATCGATACATAACCTCAAGGTGCCATCTTTCTTCTTCACGAACAATACTGGGGCTCCCCAAGGAGACGAGCTAGGTTGAACAAATCCTTTTTCTAGTATGGTGCCTTTGAGATGGGTTGAGTACTTGGTAATACCTCAATCACAAAGTCAATCTCTCTCTTTGGTGGCAATCCCGCTTCCGGGAACACATCAACATATTCTCTCACCACTGGTACTTCTACTAGATTACTTTGATCAGTTGGCTTGTTGAGCAAATAGGCCAAATACCCACTGCATCATTTCCTCATTCATTTCACAGCCTTGATCGAGGATACAATAGCATTATTTGAAGTATCACCTCTACCCTTCACCTCAATTACAGGTTGACCCGGTATCTGAAACTTCACAATCTTCGTCCAGCAATCCAATTGGGCATAGTTGCGAGTTAACCAATCCATTCCCAATATAACATCATACTTTTGAAAAGGGAGTACAATGAGATCGACCAAAAATTCTCGACCTTTTATTTGAATTTTACATTCCTTGCATCCATATATATAAATGTACTTGGTACCCATAAGATTGCTAACTTCTACATGACATAATAAAGGTCCTATTTGAAACTTGATGCGATTCACACATTGAGGTAAAATAAAGGAATGTGTGGCTCCAGTATCAATAAGCACCTTTATCAATTTCTTTGAAATTAATAAAGTACCTTCAACCACTGCTGCAGCCTCTGGAACCTCATCTTGATCAACAGCATATACCCGGGCTTGGACTCTCTGTGCTGGGGCATTGACTGTGGTCTGGTGCTGCTGATTTTTGCCTTGCCATTTAGGGCACTGCCTTGCCTGATGTTGATCACTTCCACATCTAAGGCATCTACCATTCTTTCTCTAACATTGGGCCTCCATATGCCCCTTCTTATTACAATGCCTGCACACAACATTATGGGCGGTAGTAGTACTGACCGAAGAATCACTAGCCGATTGAGTACCTGAAACACCCGGTTATGGTCGAGTAGGGGCTGATCTAGCTTGACTTGAAGCTTGAGTCTGGGCTGAGTATGATCTCTGTGGTGCTTGTGACAACATCGGCCTCTTACTCACTTGACTTGGCCCCCCACGAGTATCCAATCTCCTTTTCTCAACTCGCGATGCCGAATCAATCATCTCGGCATAATCAGTGAAACGATGAGAATCAAGAAAATCATGAATTTCGGGCCTTAGTCCCCGAACAAAGTATTTGATCCTTGCACTCTCTGTTTGGACTAATCCCTATAAATACTTGCAGAGTTTGTTGAATCGGGCTTCATATTGCACTACCGATAAGCTTCCTTGTCTCACAGTAAGGAACTCTTCTTCCTTTCTCTCTCGAGCCACCTCCAACACATAGTTGCTTGTGAAAGACCTCACAAAGTTAGCCCATGTTGTTGGGGTACCATTTCGCTCCCAACGAGTCTTCTCATTTCTCCACCACTCCTCCACATCTTCCTCTAACAAGAAGGTCACAAAAGCCACCTTTTTCTCATCATTGTAATCCATGGCCACATAAATCTTCTCTACCTTGGCAAGCCAAGCCTCCGCCTTCTCACTGTCAGGCTCACCGAGGAACTTAGAAGGTCCATATCCTAGGAAGCCTTTCAATGTATCATCTCCACCACCTCGGTGGTTGTTGTTGTCATTGCCACCACTGTTGCTGTTATTGTTGTTAGTGTTAGCTGCGGCTGTTGCTGTTGTGGCTGCTGCGGTTGCTTCTTGCTGTTCCATAGCTCTGCTCATGCGGTCTATCGCGGTTGCCATCATGTTAAACATGGCTATCCCAGGGTTGGCTGGGTCAACATTCCCTGTTCCTGGGGCTCTGGCATTTGCACGGGTGTTACGACCTCCCATCTATAGACATAGCACATGGACCATTGATGGTTATATAATACGCATGCCTTATGATATGAGATTAATGTAAATACGTGTGTTAACAATGCTCCTACACCTAGGTTACACATAGACAAGAAGCAAATATATCATGTTAAGCACATAAGTTCACCTAAGCACATAAGTTCCTGAAAGTACTCTAATATATTCTCATCTCAAGTTTCCTACCCACTAACCAGGGGTTCCAAATCTAGCTTACGCCTAGCTAAATAGATAAGCTCTGATACCACCTAAAGGTGTCACACCCCGACCCTATACTCGTTGCCAAGACAAGGCCGGAACGTGACGTGGACTAGATAGATAACCCTGTACAATCATCCATTCATGACCTAAACAATTATAATATCCACTAGTAACTTCAAGAAGGGTGCCCAACTCTATCGGCACTTCAACATTCATTAACCTGTTCGTTCATATGTATAAGGCCTACATTCAACCTTTAGGCACGCCACAAACTTCAATGCCTTCTCGGCCTCAAAAGCATAGACTAGTAATAAGGTTACAACCCAATATTAGAAGTTAGTTACACGACCAAATCCAAAAGAATATTACAGTACTTGAAGTTGTTCAATATTAACATAGTTAACATCCAAAATAGCATTAACAACAAGCATGATCACATCAAGCAGAAGTCCGACTCGTCACACAAGTATGTCTCGCCTTCAGCTTGAGTCCCTAACTCAGGCTCAGCCTCACCTGAAAGATTGTCATAGAAAGGGATGAGCTACACTTAGCTCAGCGAGGGTTAATGGTCACGATAGGTTTTTGCAAACATTTCCAATATTTAGGAATCCCTTTTTTTTTTGAAAACATGCTATGCAGGAGATGCAAATAAATATAAGAATTAATAAACAAATAGTGTCACATATCTCTACCCTCCGAGGTCCTCAAGGGCCCAAGCGAAGGTAGGTTACCATATATCAAAGGATACAATACTCGAACAATTGTTGGAGATGGCCAATCTCGAATCAGCTTCCCATATAACCCAACACACCAACCAATAAGGGTACTCCGGAGGCAACCCAACCACAATAGCCGAGTCCGTCCTGGCAAGCCCAATGCCGCCCAGGCGGCCCAGAACTTGTACTATGGCGTTCAATAACTTAATCATACCAATCATCTCTCCAAGGAAACACACCAAGCGAGAGAGGAGTTCAATCATAATAAACAAGCTCGGAGGCAACAGAGTAGGTTGCCGCCGGTTAGTACAAGCAATAAATCATGCAATAATGTAATCATGTTAAAGATGGAACTCATATAGCATGTAGGCAGGCAATAAATGATAAAATTGTGCATTTAGAACTCTCAATTAATAATGTGGAGGTCAACAAGAATGGTTGTTTCATCCTACAAGCGTTTCTAAGTCCTTCTGCATTAGCTTAATTTAGGAGGTAAATTTTCCTATTTTTCCAAACTCCAATTAATCTAATTTTGGTCTATAATCGAAGCTTATCAAATTTAGATAACTCTAGAATCAAACAGAACTCAATTCGGAGTTGAAACGAATGAGATATGCCTTCTACAAAATCACTGCGCAGAGTTGTCAAACATCCGGACGCTAAGGCCTTAATCCGGTCGACCGAAAGAAGCAGGTAACGCCCGGATTGAAGCTTTCTGCCGGGCGTTGAGGCCTCTATCCGGGCGACCGGATAGGGGCTGTAACGCCCGGATAGCTGCACGAAAAATACCAAAATTCAACCCAATTCACCTATAGCACAACCAATCCATCTACCAACATACAAACAAGTTCTAAATGGCTATTAGGCATCATACAAGGCTTCAAAATCAACCAAATGCATCCCACATCAATGATCAACAACACCCAATACTTCATTATCAAGCTCCAAGATCCACAACCTCAACACCCTCTACAACTCAATACACCTCTCAAGAAGTTCAAGTATACAAATATATATCACATGTAAGCACCCAATGAAGCTCTAAACACAAGTATAATCATTGACCATGCTTAATGTATCTTGAAAAGCATTTGAAAAAAAACCCTCACCTCAAACTGGAG
>CM075764.1:3937500-3955000 GCA_037974665.1 Ehretia macrophylla | reverse complement strand
TTTTAATGCATTTTTATCAACATTTACTAAGCCAAAAACACTTCGTTCTACAAGGTTAGTAATCTGCCAGCCAAAAACGTGTTTACATATCTTCAAGTTTCTAGCCATTATCAAGCCATGCATGAGTAGATAGGCTCATATACACACATATACAATAACTACAGAGGTAAATATAGCTATATGAGAGCATGCATGTAAGTTTTGAAAGCTTTTAAAAGAGTTTAACCCTCACCTTAGCCTATTGATGGGTAAAGATGCACAAATGCTCTTGAAAATGCACAAATGGGGCTTCTTCCTTGCTTTGGCCGAGAGATAGCTTGTTTTCCCTTAACTTATAACTTAGTTAGCATGTGAGGAAGATGTGCATGTGTGTGAAACCAAAAGAAATGGAAGAATACTCTTAGACTTACCAATGGCCGAAAATGATGAGCTTTTTAGCTTGTGTGAGACTTTCTTGCGTGTTTGCTTGCTATGGCTTGCTATGGCCGAGCTTGGGAAAGTCTTAGAGCTTCCTTGAGAGTTTTTAGGAGTCTTGCGAGCTCAAAGGGCAGCCATGGTCGAAAATGAGAGAAAATGAGAGAGAATGAGAGAGTTTGAGAGAGAAATGATGCTTGAGTGTGTGTGTGTCGGCCTTGAGCTTGTAAAAACTGATTTTTGTGTCATCTTTTGAGCATTATTTTGAATTGTTAGCATGCTATGGTGATGTGGCCGAGAAAGGGAAGGGTTTGGGTGAGGTTTGTATTTTTTTATTTTTGTATTGTCATGAATTTGTCTATCCTACGTTGCATTGTGTCTTGTACTTGCCATAGGAATGTTTAGATAACAGGAAAGTGCTTAGGGTTTAGCATGTATGTAAGACAATGTTGGGTATTTAGGGATTTTAGGTAGAATAGAATATAGGATATGTTTAGAGGTTTGTGAGATTTTGTCTTGTAGTGAGTTTAAAATATAATATTTAGATGTTAGTGGATTTTGTAGAGATTTGAATTAGGATTATAATAATAGTTAGTGGTGTTTGTAGGATTATTTTATAGTCTAGTGCTTTGTATAGGATTCTTTATTGATTAGCGTGCGGGCACGCTTTCCTAGGTCTAGGGCACGCACTACGAGGTAAGGCACGAACTCCAAGACAAATGCACGGATTCCAAGGTAAATGCACGTAACCCTAAATGAATGCACGTAAATCAATGCAAGGCATGTAAATCAAGACACGACTCTTACACCTAGGTTAAGGCACGCATTTCAAGGTTAGAGCACACGAAATGAGGTCACGCACGCAATTCAAAGTCAGGGCACGTAAGTCGAGGATTAGGGCACATAATTCTAGGTCAAGGCACGTATGACGAGACATGCACAAAAACCAAGATAGGGCACGTAATCCAAGGTTGGTCATATAATTCTGGGTCTAAGGCACGAAAAATGAGGTAATGCAGGCAATTCGAGGTCGAGCCACACAGTGCACCCCCCGGGGAGGATCCCTCCAATAAGCTTCCTTGCGCCTTGTGGGTTTACGTGCCCATTGACTCGCACACATGTCAGACTCCATGGTCCGTGTTTCAAGATTGGTCGAATAGGAAGCCTGCAAGCCAACACCAAGAGCGCGCAGATGTCGAAGCACGCCAAAGGCGCACGCTGCCCCGCCACAATCGAGGTGACGGCATTTCACGGGCATATCTACTGCCCGGGCTTTGGCCACCGCCCCAATCTGCGCTGGTCCGCACCCCGAGCCGATCGGCGAACCGGCTCTCGCCGTTTCGCATACGACTGGGGCGCATCGCCAACCCCCATCCGCTTCCCTCCTGACAATTTCAAGCACTCTTTGACTCTTTTTTCAAAGTCCTTTTCATATTTCCCTCGCGGTACTTGTTCGCTATCGGTCTCTCGCCCATATTTAGCCTTGGACAGAATTCACCGCCCGCTTAGGGCTGCATTCCCAAACAACCCGACTCACCAACAGCGCCTCGTGGTGCGACAGGGTCCGGGCACGACAGGGCTTTCACCCTCTCTAGCACCCCTTTCCAGGGGACTTGGGCCCGGTCCACCGCTGAGGACACTTTTCCAAACTACAATTCAAACGATGGAGCCGCCCGATTCTCAAGCTGGGCTATTCCCGATTCGCTCGCCGTTACTAAAGGAATCCTTGTAAGTTTCTTTTCCTTCACTTATTGATATGCTTAAACTCAGCGGGTAATCCTGCTTGACCTGGGGTCGCGGTCGTAGCGCATGGCGCTGGAGGGTCTATCTTCAGTCCCGTATGCTCGACGGGACGATGCACGACAACTCGTGAGTTGAATGGACCAACCACCACTTGTCGTGACGTCCGTCGTGCCGGACTAGCATTTTGGCTAACCGCGCCTCAAGACACGAGAGGCCATAATCCGTCCCCACGCATAGACCCGGCCACCCAGTGTTGGGGATAGGGGTGGAAGGGCGACGCGATACGTGATGCACACTCAAACATGCCCTCAGCCTAACGGCTTCGGGCACAACTTGTGTTCAAAGCCTCGACGGTTCACGGGATTCTTCAATTCACACCAAGTATCGCATTTTGCTACGTTCTTCATCAATGCGAGAGATGAGATATCCATTGCCGAGAGTCATTTTTATTTCGTAAGGGACTAAGACGTATCCCGGCACACCACGGACGGGACAGGGATAGGCTGGCCCCCATTTTTTGTTTTCCTTGGCGCATTCTGCGCTGGGGTTCGTTGTTTTCGGGGTGTTTGCCCCTACTCAGGACCGACACGCAAGCTGGGGATGAGCCACCTCCCCCGCGTCAGCCTCGCATTGTTTAAACAGGTTCGCAGGTCATTCTGCCTTCGCAGGGTTCAATAATGATCTTTCCTCAGGTTCACCTACGGAAACATTGTTACAACTTCTCCTTCCTCTAAATGATAAGGTTCAGTGGACTTCTTGCGATGTCGCGGGTAGCAAACCGCCCACGTCGCTGCGATCTGAACACTTCACCTGATCATTCAATTGGTAGGAGCGACGAGTGGTGTGTACAAAGGGAAGGGACGTAGACAACGCGAGTTGATGACTCGCGCTTACTAGGAATTCCTCATTCAAGGCCAACAATTGCAATGATCTATCCCCATCACGATGAAATTTCAAAGATTACCCGGGCCTGTCGCCCAAGGCTATAGACTCGTCGAATACATTAGTGTAGCGCGTGTGCGGCCTAGAACATCTAAGGGCATCAAAGACCTGTTATTGCCTCAAACTTTCGCGGCCTGAAAGGTCGTAGTCCCTCTAAGAAGCTAGTTGCGGAGGGATACCTTCGCATAGCTAGTTAGCAGGCTGAGGTCTCGTTCGTTAATGGAATTAACCAGACAAATCGCTCCACCAACTAAGAACGGCCATGCACCACTACCCATAGAATCAAGAAAGAGCTCTCAGTCTATCAATCCTTACTATGTTTGGACCTGGTAAGTTTCCCCGTGTCGAGTCAAATTAAGCCGCAAGCTCCACTCCTGGTGGTGCCCTTCCGTCAATTCCTTTAAGTTTCAGCCTTGCGACCATACTCCCCCCGGAACCCAAAAACTTTGATTTCTCATAAGGTGCCGGCGGAGTCCTAAAAACAACATCCGCCGATCCCTGGTTGGCATCGTTTATGGTCGAGACTATGAGGTATCTAATCGTCTTCGAGCCCCTAACTTTCATTCTTGATTAATGAAAACATCCTTGGCAAATTCTTTCGCAGTTGTTCGTCTTTCATAAATCCAAGAATTTCACCTCTAGCTACGAAATACGAATGCCCCCGACTCTCCCTGTTAATCATTACTCCGATCCTGAAGGCCAACTCAATAGGATCGAAATCCTATAATGTTATCCCATGCTAATGTATACAGAGCGTACGCTTGCTTTGAGCACTTTAATTTCTTCAAAGTAACAACGCTGAAGGCATGACCCAGCCAGTTAAGGCCAGGAGCGCATCACCAACAGAAGGGACGAGACGACTAGTGCACACCTGAGGCGGACCGGCCGACCCATTCCAAAGTCCAACTACGAGCTTTTTAACTGCAACAACTTAAATATATGCTATTGGAGCTGGAATTACCGTTGCTGCTGGCACCAGACTTGCCCTCCAATGGATCCTCGTTAAGGGATTTAGATTGTACTCATTCCAATTACCAGACTCTTTGAGCCCGGTATTTTTATTTATTGTTACTACTTCCCCATGTCAGGATTGGGTAATTTGCGCGCCTACTGCCTTCCTTGGATGTGGTAGCCGTTTCTTAGGCTCCCTCTCCGGAATTGAACCCTAATTCTCCGTCACTCGTCACCACCATGGTAGGCCACTATCCTGCCATCGAAAGTTGATAGGGCAGAAATTTGAATGATGCGTCGCCGGCACGAGGGCTGTGCGATCCGTCTAGTTATCATGAATCATCGTAGCAACGGGTAAAGCCCTCGTCGACCTTTTATCTAATAAATGCATCCCTTCCAGAAGTTGGGGTTTGTTGCACATATTAGCTCTAGAATTACTACGGTTATCCGAGTAGTAGATACCATCAAACAAACTATAACTGATTTAATGAGCCATTCGCAGTTTCACAGTCAGAATTAGTTCATACTTACACATGCATGGCTTAATCTTTGAGACAAGCATATGACTATAGGCAGGATCAACCAAGTAGCATTCCTCACTAACGCTGGCGTCGCATGAGACACATCGTCCCCTAAGGGTCGATGGCTCGAGACGAGCGCACGATTGTCGTACGCGATTAGCGACGAACGCTGATTTCTGGCAAAGATGGCCAAGGACCTCATACCGTCATGGTATGCTGCATCCGAGAGATCGAGTGACGCCCCACGGGCTACATGTGCCGCACTTGTTGAAGTGAGCAGCGTGGAACACGGGACGTGCTTAGGGGTTCGCCCCACGTTGTCCACGGAGGCAGACGTAAGGCAAAAGATTGACGATGTGACTTTAGACTTCCTTCTTTGTAGGTACGCAACACAGGAAACCGACCTACCGACTGAGACAAAGTAAGCACTCGGCCCGCGAATGAAGAGGTAAGTAGGGGCAGACGTCGCTGCTCAAGCAAGGATCCAACCGACCCATACAAGCCGACCACCACTCATGCGCTATCACATTCGCTATTCCCAGACCACCAAGCCGATAACTGCCCCACCATCTAGGCAAAGGAAGCCCTTCAGGCAGACGGAACCAGCGAGATGGCCCGAGAACGCACTGCTAGGCACGAAGAACTTCTGAGGGACAAGGGACAGGAACGGCACGAGATGCATGACTAGGCCGCACGTCGCAAGCTTAGAAGCCAATTTTGTGGTGCCCGACCAAGCACCGAGTACATGCACTTGAGATACCAACCGAAAGCGGACTTCTTGCCCACGCGGTGCTTGGATCGCCATGACACTAGACCACGTCTATCGCATTACGACTCAGCGAGGACCGTTGTGTCGTCTGCTAGGCGATTTGAGCATCGCACAGGCCCGTGGGAACATACAGTAGGATGGCTTCGAGGTAGCACGGTGCTTGGATCGCCACAACATTGAAGCTCTAGCCATCGTCTCATCGCAACGCTCACGTCGTCACTTAATGAAATCCAAGGCCGTGTGCTAGGCAATTCACGCATCGCGCAGTCCCCCACCGTTCCCCACTGTCCCCCTATATGCACCCACATGTACGAAATGGGACAAGCAAACTTCCTGCCCACGCGAAGCTTGGATTACCACGACACTAGACCACGTCCATCGCATTACGACTCAACGAGGACCATGGCATCATGTGCTAGGCAATTCGCGCATCGTACAGGCCCGTCGGAACCAACCGGGCGACGGCTTCAAGGCCGCATGGTGCTTGGATCGCCACGACATTGAAGCATCAGCAATCGTCTCATCGCAATGCTCGCATCGTTGCTTAACGAAAGCCAATGCCACATGTGCTGGGCGATTCGCACATCACGCATGCCCCCCACCGTCCCCCTGTATGCACCTGTATGCACGAAATAGGACAAGCAAATGACCTTCCTGCCCACGTGGTGCTTGGATCGCCACGACACTAGACCACGTTTGTCGCATTACGACTCAGTGAGGACCATGGCGTCGTGTGCTAGGCGATTCACGCATCGCACAGGCCTGTCGGAACCAATCGGGGGGCGGCTTCAAGGCTGCATGGTGCTTGGATCGCCACGACATTGAAGCATTAGCAATCATCTCATCGCAATGCTCACGTCGTTGCTTAACGAAAGCCAATGCCACATGTGCTAGGCGATTCGTACATCACGCATGCCCCCCACCGTCATCCTATATGCACGGAACGGGACAAGCAAATTACCTTCTTGGCCATGCGGTGCTTGGTTCGCCACGATATTAGACCACGTCCGTCGCATTACGACTCAGCGAGGACCATGGCATCATGTGCTAGGCGATTCGTACATCACACATGCCCCCCACCGTCCCCTATATGCACGGAACGGGACAAGAAAATTACCATCTTGGCCATGCGGTGCTTGGTTCGCCACGATATTAGACCACGTCCGTCACATTACGACTCAGCGAGGACCATGGCATCGTGTGCTAGGCTATTCGCGCATCGAAGAGGCTCGTCAGAACCCACCAGGGGACAGCTTCAAGGCCGCATGGTGCTTGGATTGCCACGACATTGTAGCATCAGTAATCGTCTCATCGCAACCCTCGCGTTGTTGCTTAACAAAAGCTAATGCCACGTGTGCTAGGCGATTCGCACATCACGCTTGCCCGCACCGTCCCCCAAGAGCCACCCATGCCCACATGGTGCTTGGATCGCCACGACACTAGACTATGGCCGCGCGCATCCACTCGGTAACGACCATGGCTTCAAGTGCTAGGCGATTTGCGCATCGCGCAAGCCCAACTAGACGTCAGGGGACGGGAATGTCCCCCAACGTGTACCTAGCTGGCGGCACGGGGATGGCTAGTTTTGTGCTTGGGCAACCACTCGCCCCCTCATTAGCCATCCCAATGATGTCGACGGTGTTGCGGCACCAAGATAGATAATGAAAGGCTAGGGAAGCCACCACATTCCTCATTAGCCATCCTAGTGCCGTGCCTAGTAAAATGCTGGGGGACGCGGGGCGGGGGTGGCACGGCCCCAACTCACGGGTATGCAATATAGTACCTCGGCGTGATTCACTCAGTAGGCATTTCCGCCCACGATATAGCCCACAATGTGCCACGTAGTGCCTACAACGTCCCCCCGCATGGACCTCAACTAGGGTACTTGACACCACATTCCCCCCTATAGTACATTTAGATACAAAAACCCAAGTGACAGTAGTAGCGTACATTTTGCCAGAGATTCATAATGGGTGTTTTAAACTATAAAAGACCCCATATGGAATAATCTTCGTACCCAACTTGTTCTTTATTGATAGCATATGATATCCAAATGCTTCAAGATTATTTTTTTCGAAAAAATATTTTTTAATTTTAAATAATTGCGAAAATAGGAAAAAATTAAAAAACAAAATAGTAGAAAATTCAGAAAAATTTATACTAATTCATACATTAATTTGTTAAATGATATTCAAAAATATTTTTTTCAAAAAATTAATTTTTAATATTTAAAAATTATGAAAAAGAGGAAAAAAGAGGAAAAAAAATACCAGAAAATTCAGAAAAATTTATATTAATTCATAAATTAATTTGTTTATATGATATTTGGCGTTAAAAATTTTTTTAGATGGATTGGGAACCCAATTAATCTATTTCGTCTCACAAATGTGACGAAATGTTTGTCGGACAAGACAAAGGCTAAGACTACTTCATAGATTTGGAAACCACTTGTAAAAGGATATCAATGTCCACATTTGTGTCATAATACATTCCGCATGCCTAATATCCCTGAATGCTTAACATTGCCCGTCGTGCCCAACATCCCCTAGTAGTGCTAAAGCCATCCACCAACATCCCCCATTGTCCCCCAAGCATACCCCCATAGTGCCCCAACCGTGCCCCAACAGTGCCCCAGCCGTACCCCAACAGTTCCCCAACAGCGCCCCAAATGCACCACTTGAGCGCCCTGCCAAGCCACTTGAGCGCACCATCGTGCGGCACGGGCGCCCCATGCGCACACCTTCGTGTCGCATGCGGGCCACATGCGATCACCATTGTTCTGCATGCGCGCTCCATCGTGAGACATGGGCGCCCCCTGCGCGCACCATCGTACAGCATGGGCGCCCCATGCGAGCACCTTTGTACTGCAAGCGAGCCATATGCACGCACCATCGTGCGGCATGGGCGCCCCATGCGCGCACCATCGTGAGGCATAGGCGCCCCATGGGTGCCCCAAAAGCGCAACTTCATGCAACATACGCGCACCATCGGGTGGCATGAGCGCTCTATGTGCACACTTTCGTGCGGCATGAGTACACCATCGGGCGGCATGGGTGCGCCACGTGTACATCATCGTGCGGCATGGGTGCCCCATGCGAGCACCTTCGTGCGGTATGCGCGAACCATCGTGGGGCATCTTCATGCGACATGTGGGCCGCATGCGTGCACCACCGTGCCGCATGCGTGCACCACCGTGCCGCATGCGTGCCCCATACACGCACCTTCGTGCGGCATGGGCGACCTATGCGCGTACCATCGTGTGGCATGGGTGCCCCATGCGAGCACCTTTGTGCAGCATGCGGCATACATGCGCGCACTGTCGTGCGGCATGCATGCTCGGTGTGCACACCTTCGTGCAGCATGAACACACCATCGGGCGGCATGGGTGTGCCACGTGCACACCATCGTTCGGCATAGGTGCTCCATGTGCGCACCTTCGTGCGGCATGCGCGAACCATCGTACGGCATAGGTGCCCCATGCGTGCACCTTCGTGCGACATGTGGGCCGCATCCGTTCAGCATCGTGCGGCATGCGCGCACCTTTGTGCGGCATGGACGCCGCATGCGCGTACCTTCATGTGGCATGGGCGCCCCACGTGAGCACCTTCGTGGAGCATACGACACACATGCGCGCACCGTCGTGCGGCATGCATGCCTGATGCCAGCATCATCGTGCGGCATAGACGTCCCATGCGAGCACCTTCGTCCGGCATGCGGCCCACATGCACGCACTGTCGTGCAGCATGCGCGCCCCATGCATGCACCTTCGTGCGGCATGTAGGCCAAATGGGTGCACCATCCTGCGGCATGCGCGCCCCATGAGCGTATCTTCATGCGGCATGGGCACTACATGCGTGCACCATCAGCCGACTTGGGCACCCCATGCGCACTCCATCGTGCAGCATAGGTACCCCATGCGCGCACCTTCGTGCGAAATGCGAGTCACATGCGCACACTATCGTGCAGCATGCGCGCATCTTTGTGCGCCATGGATGCCCCATGCGTGCACCTTCGTGCAGCATGTGCACACCATCGGGCAGCATGGGTGTACCATGTGAAACCCCACTTTTCTGCTTTAACTCGATTTACGTGTTTTATCTCGTTTTGTGTGCATTTGACCTGTTTATGTGCTATATGACCTAGAATGTTATAATTTTGATGTCAATACTCCTAATACGTGCTAAATGTGCATTCATGAAATTTTCATAAAAAAAACAGAGTCAAAAATTTTATCGCCTACTTTTAGTGAATAGTATTTTCGAAACACGTCGGCTAAGATTTTGAAACTGGTCTTTTTAACCCTTCTAGACCTAGTCCATAGACTTTAATAGACTTGTGATTGATAAAAACAGATTTCAAATCGGCTTAGGAATTTATTAGGGTTTTTACACCGCTTTTTGCAAAAAACGCGTTTTAAGCGGACTCGGGTAGAATTGTTTGATTGTAAAACTTCTTGTCACCTAAAAATAATCTACTTGAAATATCTTGAGTGTTGAATAATTGTTTTGAACTTTGGTGATCAAGAAAATGCATTTAAAGTCAAGAAAACACAAAAAAAATGCTAAGTTTCAACTTTGACTATCATTTAAATGGTTGACCAACAAGCTTATATCACCAACACACACTCACAAAGCAAAAAAACACCCCAAAAACACACACAAAACCGTGGCTCCTTGGAGGAGAAAGATGAAGGCATTTTCAAAGTATTTTCCTCATAGATTTTGCATTTCAAAGCCGAATTGAGTGATTCAAAGCTTGATTTCACTTGTTTGGCATCCATTCTACACATTTCTTGCATCAAAACACATCAAAGGTGAGAGAAAAATTCTAGATCTCAAAACTCATATTTTGTGTTTATGCGTATAAATAATTATTGAGCCGTTAAAATTTTAATCTGATGTTAGATTATTGCTCCATGCATGCTAGGGATCATTTATATGTAATCCTACGAGATTTGAACGGTTGTAGCATAATTTTTATTTTCCGGGTATTTAAATTTGATTAATTTGTTCAATGTTGATTAAATTGAGTTGTGTTGGTCGAAATCGATTGCCGTCGATTTCTAAAAACTTGATAATTATGTGGTAGCGCTGTTGTAATGCCGAATTTTTGATTGCATTGTCCGTGTGAAAATCCAGAAAATTCAGCCTTGACACCTTAGGGTTTTAGAGTTATCGGGCATGATTTGGAGGTGTTATGGTGGTTTTCCGAGGGGGCAAATGTAGTTGGTTGAATGGGTGAGTGATAGAAACTGATTTAAAGTTGTTTGGATTAGTAGAATGTAAGATATGATTAATTGAAGTTTAGGTTGTCTTTCTTTAAAATGTTAGATCGAGCCTTAGTTGATTGGGTGTGGGTTGAGTGATTGAATTGTGAGTTGTTGACGGGTAAATTAGAGTTTGATTGTGTGTTTAATGCATGTTCAGTTAGATGGCCTACTTTGTCATCTAACTTAGTTGTTTGTTGTTTAATTAAATATTGATGTTATATTGATGTTATATTGATTATTGATATGATTATTGATGATGATAATATGATGATTGATGATTATTGATTGATTATTGAGTACGGGAATCGGGCACTTTCGTTGCTGATCTCTCGGAATATTGATGATTGATGTTTATTATTATTGCTGGGTCTCTGGTATGTGTGTGCCACCTCTCGGGCAGCATTGGGCTGTCGGGTTGATAACGGCATGACTATCAGAGATTGCCTCCAGCTCGCATGACGAAGGTGTCATGGAGGGCGAGGTTATTGGGGGTACCCCGGGTGCGTGAGTAATGGGGAGTTACAAGAAGAATGGTTGAGATCGTGATGGAGTTTGGAGCTACACCAACTAGAGAGAGTATCCTTTATTGAATGGTCATATAATTATGTGATGATAGTATTATTGATGTTATTGTGTGTTTACTGACTCAAAGGATTATTCCAAGGAGTTTAGTAGACCTTGCTCGAGATCTATCGGATCCTCACTGGGCTTATTTTATATAAGCTCACTCTCTATTATTTCATGCATGCAGGTGTTACTGATTTTGACTACGGGTATGTGCCTCCTGAAGAGAGAAATGTGTCGTATGTGGATGAGTCTTATGTGCAGGAGTCATTGCCATGAGATTATCTTAGTTGTTGTAATATAATGTTTTGTATAATCTATTTTGAAATGTATGTATAGCCTATGTATTAAGTTGGAACGGAGGCGTATAACTATGATTGGAATGTTGAAGAATGATTATTGTGTAATATGGATGTGTTGTATGTTGTTAACTTAATTGAGGAGATGATTGTTGGGATTGTTTATGGAGTTTGATGTATGATGTCCTATGGAGGTTGGTTTAGAGCCTCGGTATCCTATTTACTGTCGTTATACTGCCGAAATTCCGTTGCGTCCTGATTGATTATAGGAGGGGTCGAGTTGGGGCGTGACACACCATGTGCACACCATTGTACCACATGGGCTCCCCATACGAGCTCCTTCATGCGGCATGTACGCACCATCGTGCAGTATGGGTACCCCTTCGCGCACCTTCGTGCGACATGTAGTCGTACCTTCGTGTTGCATGCGTGCCCCATGCGCGCACCTTCGTGCGGGATGTGGGCTGCATGCGTGCACCATCGTGCCGCATACACACCCCATGCGCGCACCTTCGTGCAGAATGCGAGTCAAATGCGTGCACCATCATGTGGCATGTGCACATCTTCTTGCATCATGGACGCCCCATTAGCGCACATTTGTGTGGTATGTGCATACCATCGGGCTGCATGGGTGCGCCATGTGCACACCATTGTGCGGCATGGGCGCCCCATGTGCGCACCTTTGTGCGGTATGCGCGTACCATCATGCGGTATGGGTGCCCCTTCGCGCACATTCGTGCTGCATGTGGGCCGCATGCAAGCACCATCGTGCTACATGCGCGCCCCATGCGTGCACCTTCGCGGCATAGGCGCCCCATGCGCGTACCATCGTGCTGCAGGGGCGCCCCATGCGCGCACCTTCGTGCGGCATGGGCACCCCACGTGTCCCAACTGCTTGCCCCATCGTTCCCCATGCGCGACCCCACTGCTTGCCAATTCGTGCCCCAACTGCGTGCCAAGCTATGGCTCATCCGAGGCCCCAAGTACGTGCCCTATGTACGTGCCCCATCCGAGGCCCAATCGTGCGTCGTTGTGCAACACCGTGGGTAGTCGTGCCGCAACCGTTCACCAACGTGCCTAGCCATGCCGAAGATAGGGGCAACATATCCTCAGTCACCGTTAATGCTAAGGGAAGAACGTTAGGCACCTCGGCAGGCCGGTTGCACACAAGGTCGGATTCAAATTTTTTGCCATCTCTTACGAAGAAAGCATAGGCTGTCTAACACTTGGGCACTCGAGGCGATGCGCAGTGTCGGCCGGCAGTGGGCCCGTTAGCACTTGGGCATAGCACATAGCACTTAGGCATCATTGGGCATAGTACTTTGGTGCACATAGCACTAGGGCATAGTGTAACGCCCCGATCCCTCACGAGACCGGGACTCCTATTTATCATGCTATTCTCACCCAATTCCAAACCCCGGGCACAAAATTTTAGGGGAAAAACGGCCGGAGCCTCCCCTGTTTATAGGACCATACTGTTACCTGCAATTATCCACTCAAGACTTTTGAACTATAACAACAACTTATCTACTAATGTCTTCAAAGCTAAAACACAATCACAAGGCCATCCGAGCCTTGGAGCAACAACATTCTACTAAAGCACACAAGCATGCGAGATAAATTGGTTTTAGTCATAAGTAATTAAATACAATGAAATTCTAAGTTTCATATGAAGATTAACTAACACTCCAAGCATGCAAGGGAAATTAAAGTCTAGAATTCATTATTACAATCCAACAACTTTCTTTAACATCCTAGTACACATCTACTAAACATATATATACAAGACTCCAAAGCCTCAAAATACATTTTTTAACAAGAACTCCACGCAAGAAGCACATAAAACCCACCTCAGCACACAAAGTCACGGATTTTGATCTACGTAAACTTCCTCTTCTTCTATCAGCTGAGGATTCACCTCAGCTTCACCTGAAACATATTAAATGAGGAATGAGCAACAAAGTTGCCCAGCGAGGGAGGTGATGCAGCATGCCAACGTGCAATATGATATGCAACACAAGAAAACATATATAAGCCACATAAACCAACAAGACAATAAGCCAAGCAATTAATCACTTTAAAAAAGGATACGGTTCCACTTCCAAGTCTTCATCCACGAGCCGCGATCCACGAGTATCACGAATATGCCGGCAAACCCCAAACACCACAATTGGGATACTCCGGATGTATCCCGATCCTACGACCCTTTCTCCCGAGGTAGGTCCATGCCCAGCAGGTGAACCACGCCTCTGGGGTAGTGGAGTATGCCTTAGCGAGAAGGGAATAGGCACCATGGTAGTCGAGGGGGCACGGCAAGCCCGATGCCGCCCGTGTTTCTCGACGCTACCATGTCCGATTTAGGTTGCGCAACCCAATACAAGTCACAAACAATCAATATAACACATAACACGTAAGAGGGACGACAAAGTTGGCCGCCCTCGCATATATGCACGATAAAAGTTCATATAAGCACGATATTAACTTTAAGATACCAAAAGTAACAATCAACACAACTAACTCCAATAATCTACTCAAATAACTTAAATACATCTTAAATAATCAATGCAAGGTATTACTAACACACAATAAGTTCCAAATGCAACTAAAATGGCTAAAACTACATTTCCCCTTTCTTTAACCGAGCTTTCTTTCTCCTAAGCATGGTTCGAGATTCTCAATCCTACCCTAGTCTTTCTATATTCCTAATTAAGCTTAAAGGTACCCTTTAAAGTCATAAAAACTCATTTTTGAAGCAAAAGTTCAGGAAGGCCCCGAACGGGTTTGAACTATAGCCATACTAACCGAACCCCAATTTCGCGAAACGAAAGCACCAAAGGTGCTTCCTTAACTCAAGGATACCCAAATCGATGCCCAAATTTGCCCGGATTGCCTAACGTGCAAAACCCCCTTTTTAAAGTAAGCGATTTATGCACTAAAGTTCAAATTCGAGTGATTCAACCTAACGTGGCTTTTCAATTACCTTCCTTAGGGTCTAGAGCACCTAAATGAGGCATCAATTCAAGCCAATTAACAAATTATATAATAATAAAAAAAAAATCCTAAATTTTCGGATTTTACTATTCACTGCACTATTCATCACCTCTTTGATCAATTTCAAGTTTCAACCATTAACTTTGCTATCAAACCTCAAAAGTTAACTCTATAGGCATCAAATAACTCATAGAAAGCATTCATAACAAGATATATAGCTATAAGTGACAATTCAATAAAATTGAATATGTGCATATAAACTTTAACTCAAGCAAATAAGACTCCCTCACAAATTTGAAGATGTAGAAGCTTTGTTGAAAGTCCTAAGTTGCTCCAAAATCCTCTCAAGATCAATCTAGGAGCTCAAGCGCATGGATGTTGAAGCAAAATTATCTCCTTTCCTCTCTTGAAGTGGACGGCCAAATGGGGGGGACATGTAGGGAATTTTTGCAAATGTTTTTATGAGCTAATATGTTATGTGGCTTTTAATTGATGAGTTAGTTGTTTTATATGTTGTATATAATTAATTTCCTAAGCTTATTAATCTCAAAAACTTAATCAAACTAGGCCAAAATGAAATTTCAATTATTTTTAGTTGCAAATGTTACTATTCTTACGTAACACTATTCAAAGCTCACGGAAAATATTTTTCAAACGCATACTCCTAAGCTCGAAAGTTCAAAACGAAAATTCCTTGGTTCCTTTTAAATGTCGAGTGACCTAGGAAAAATTTAAAATCAAGCTTTCAAAACAGTCGAAAATATTATGAATAGTAACCCACAACAAAAACAATTAAACAAGAAAAATGATGCACGTAGAAATGCGCACATAAGTATGCAACGATTATAATAAATTCTATGGTGAAATTCTCGGGTGTCACACCCTCTCCCCCTTAAACTAATTGCGTCCTCGCAATTCTTACACATACAAGCGAGCTACCCTCATACATAAAACACATTGTTTCACGTAAGCATGCTTAACACATAAAACACATTGATCACGTTAGTAATTTATAACAAGTAAAGTCACATAAGCAACAAGTTCACATACACAAATTATAAACTACTAAGTCATTTAAACAACAACTTCACATAAAACAAGTTAATCACATACTCACATTAGTCATATAAAGCACATCGAGCACTCAAGTACACAAAGCACATAATTCACACAAGGCACGTTAATCACATAGCTCGCATTAATCACATAAACACATTGAACATATAAACACATCAAGCACGTTAACCACATCCATTTCACTTATCACACAAGCACATAAACCACAACTAGTTCACTCAACAAATAAAACATGTTGATCACATTAACTCTCTTATCACATAAGACATGCACATACACTTTCTAAACACATTGACACTAAGGCCACTACCCCACAAGCCGAAGACCCTATCCCGGCTTGCGCCTAGCTAACTAGCTAAGCTCTGATACCACTTCTGTAACGCCCCGATCCCTCACGAGACCGGGACTCCTATTTATCATGCTATTCTCACCCAATTCCAAACCCCGGGCACAAAATTTTAGGGGAAAAACGGACGGAGTCTCCCCTGTTTATAGGACAATACTGTTACCTGCAATTAGCCACTCAAGACTTTTGAACTATAACAACAACTTATCTACTAATGTCTCCAAAGCTAAAACACAATCACAAGGCCATCCGAGCCTTGGAGTAACAACATTCTACTAAAGCACACAAGCATGCGAGATAAATTGGTTTTAGTCATAAGTAATTAAATACAATGAAATTCTAAGTTCCATATGAAGATTAACTAACACTCCAAGCATGCAAGGGAAATTAAAGTCTAGAATTCATTATTACAATCCAACAACTTTCTTTAACATCCTAGTACACATCTACTAAACATATATATACAAGACTCCAAAGCCTCAAAATACATTTTTTAACAAGAACTCCACGCAAGAAGCACATAAAATCCACCTCAGCACACAAAGTCACGGATTCTGATCTACGTAAACTTCCTCTTCTTCTATCAGCTGAGGATTCACCTCAGCTTCACCTGAAACATATTAAATGAGGAATGAGCAACAAAGTTGCCCAGCGAGGGAGGTGATGCAGCATGCCAACGTGCAATATGATATGCAACACAAGAAAACATATATAAGCCACGTAAACCAACAAGACAATAAGCCAAGCAATTAATCACTTTAAAAAAGGATACGGTTCCACTTCCAAGTCTTCATCCACGAGCCGCGATCCACGAGTATCACGAATATGCCGGCAAACCCCAAACACCACAATTGGGATACTCCGGATGTATCCCGATCCTACGACCCTTTCTCCCGAGGTAGGTCCATGCCCAGCAGGTGAACCACGCCTCTGGGGTAGTGGAGTATGCCTCAGCGAGAAGGGAATAGGCACCATGGTAGTCGAGGGAGCACGGCAAGCCCGATGCCGCCCGTGTTTCTCGACGCTACCATGTCCGATTTAGGTTGCGCAACCCAATACAAGTCACAAACAATCAATATAACACATAACACGTAAGAGGGACGACAAAGTAGGCCGCCCTCGCATATATGCACGATAAAAGTTCATATAAGCACGATATTAACTTTAAGATACCAAAAGTAACAATTAACACAACTAACTCCAATAATCTACTCAAATAACTTAAATACATCTTAAATAATCAATGCAAGGTATTACTAACACACAACAAGTTCCAAATGCAACTAAAATGGCTAAAACTACATTTCCCCTTTCTTTAACCGAGCTTTCTTTCTCCTAAGCATGGTTCGAGATTCTCAATCCTACCCTAGTCTTTCTATATTCCTAATTAAACTTAAAGGTCCCCTTTAAAGTCATAAAAACTCATTTTTGAAGCAAAAGTTCGGGAAGGCCCCGAACGGGTTTGAACTATAGCCATACTAACTGAACCCCAATTTCGCGAAACGAAAGCACCAAAGGTACTTCTTTAACTCAAGGATACCCAAATCGATGCCCAAATTTGCCCGGATTTCCTAACGTGCAAAACCCCCTTTTTAAAGTAAGCGATTTATGCAC
>CM075764.1:3922500-3932500 GCA_037974665.1 Ehretia macrophylla | reverse complement strand
TTTTGGTTACAACCACATGCACACCCTCCTCACTAGCTAACTCAGTTGGGAATTAAAGGAAAACAAGCTATCTCTCTCGGCCAAAGCAAGAAAGAAGCTTCATTGGTGCATTTTCAAGAACGTTCTGCATCTACCTGGTTGTTTTGATAAGGTGAGGGTTCAAAACTTTTGGAAAACTCTTCAAAACTTCACATGCATGACCATGAATGTGTGTAATTGCTTCTGTGCTTGAGCTATGTGGTCGTTCATGAGTTTAAACAACCATGCATGGCAATAACTTGGCTTGAAAATGATACTAGACAAAGTCGAAATTTGAGACTGCTTCTGACCCGTCTGTTTGAGGCAATTTTTGGTTAAGCAAATGATTCTGAAATTGCGTGAAAATCCTTAGTTGACTAGTTTGGCCAATTTTGAACATTTTTCGCACAAATAAGGAAAGTCAAATTTTGGCTCTAAGGCCCTCAAAATGGCAAAATCACGTAATATAGCTAAATCTGGAAAGTTTTGAGAAAAAGGAAGCAGTTTGGCAGATTTACTGCCCGTGTGCAACGAGATGATTTTGACATAGAAAACGACATCCAAAATGCGTGAAAATTTGTATGCTGCTAGATTTTTGAGTTGTGGACATTTTTTCCAGAAATAGGCTTAGGCTAAAAATGAACCTAAGGACCTCAAAATCATGCAATATCGAATGATAGGCAAATCTGGACAGTTTTGAGCAGTTCCACCATTTTGGCTATAACTAACGATCCAGAACTCCAATTAATGCAAGGTTTGTTTCTGATTGTATTTAACTTCTTAAGCTTTAATTTGATATATTATTAACTGAATTTGGAGTTCATTTGCCTGCCCAGTTGATTGTGAGAAAACAGCTTATTGCAGTTAGGATTTCAATCGACTATGTGCTTGGGAAAACTTGTTGAACCTCTTTTGTGGTACTAATTGCTTGGAATGGTAGTATTGGAATATTGTGTGGACTGTATTGAATGTTGAGGATGGTGAATGAGACGATGCATGACTTTGGAATGATGATTGAGTTGATTTAGGGTTTCGATCGCACGATTTTGCATGAAAAGCAAACCCTAATGACTAGGTATTCTTGTTAAGTGTTACCCGGGGGTTATTTTGTGGAAAATGTACGTTGCGTGGGCTGCCCGTAAAATGTTTTATAGTTCCAAATGTGAGTAGGCCATTGCATGTTGACAAATAAGCTTTTCTTGTACCCAAACCCCTTTGATATCCTCGCCTGTTGCATAAACTTATCACTTGATCCCGTGAGCTTCTTAATGTGTTATATGGCCTGTTTTATATGTGTTACATGGCTGCCCGATTTATGTTCATATGACTCTATTTTCCTTCATGTGAAATTACTTGCCTTATCGTGCTTCGTTTGACTACTTGTCAACATGCGATCTTATAACTGCTCGGAGGCAACCTACTTTGTTGTCCTCCTAATGTGATATGATAAATGTTATAAATGTGCATTGCATACGAGGTTGCAACCTTTCGTGTGGCGTGGTAGTGTTTCACGCACGCCGGGCGGCATCGGGCTTGCCGGTGTTACCGTGACTACCATGGTCCAATTCCCTCTCTCGCTTGGCATTTCACCCTCGGAGAGTTGGGTCGTAGGTTTCGGGGTACATCCGGAGTACACCCAATTGGGAGCGATAAGTGGATTATTGAAGTCGTCCGCACCAAATGAATCGAAATTGACATTGAGAGCAAATGCTCACCGTATCCTTTTTACTATGTGTATAAGTACTCTCGCTTGGTTCCTAGAGAACCTCGGGGAGGAAAGACTGGTATTCTTGTTCCTGTGCTTATATGTAAGTACTCTCGCTTGGTTCCTAGAGAACCTCGGGGAGGAAAGACTGGCATTTCTGTTCCCTTACTTTGTATCCGTTACTCGATTTGCTTCTTATAATTGCGTACCTTATTATTTGTAATACGTGACATGTTCTCAAAAAGAGTTTTCATAAATTGAACCGGAAAACGAGTTTCAAAACGTATTTCTCGTTCCCCCTCGCTGAGTTCATAAGGACTCACCCTCTTTTTCATCACAGGTGAAGAAGAACAGGTACAGGTACCCGAGGACGGTGTGCCTAACGATGAACTCCTGGAGTGATTGCCTGTCTTGTGTGCCTTACGTGATTATGGCTATTTGTGAACTATGCTACTTGAAGACTATTTCTTTTATGTTGCTCGTTGTTTATTGATGTAAATGACCCCGTTGTAATTTAGGTCTAATTCTGAGATTGTACTACCTATAACCGGACTAACTTTTATTTGGTTGTTTGCTTTCGTTTTCTTAATTAGTAGTTATCGTAGGCATTCAAACCACTAGATGAACAATCAACTAAGTTAATTCTATCTAATTTCACTTAGGTGTTCATTTGCAAACTAAAGGATAATAGGTACTTGCATGATAGGAAATTGAAAAATAAACGGGGCATAGTTATCATGTTAGGCTTATTAACCAAACGAGAGTTTCAAGATAAACTACTAGGCAAATTGGTTGGTGACAAATAGGAGTCCTTAATGAAATTGGATTAATGATTGGAATAATTGAGGCGTTTAGAGAATTAGGTCAAACCAAAGAGTCCAATTACAGCCGTTATGTTGCCGGTTTTCCGGGAAACTTTGGAGTTTAGGCTAAAAACGATAAGTGTTAAATCTTTATAAACAGTTAAGTACGAGACGTGACTTGAATGTTTAGTTCACACCCTAGTCTAACCTTATTGGCCGGGTTGGGGCGTGACACCTTATATAAGAATGGTATCAGAGCTTAGTTTAGTAACTAGGCGTTAGTCGGGTTCAACTCTCGGACCATGGGTAGAAGCCCTAAGGTAATTATGATGTCTTGTTTATATGTGTTAATGTGTGCTAATGTGCTTTAATTGCTTTGAGAATTGAATACTATGTGCCTTTGTGGACTATATGTATTATGTGTCATGCACACCGACACGTTAGTGCCCTCAATAATGCATGCATGCTTTTATACTCCTTCCTTGATACATGTGCATGTTATATAACCATGAATGACTGTTTATATGCATAGATAGTTAGGATTAGAACTTTCAGGGAAGTGAATTCATGCAGGAAGAACGAAAAGTCTCGATTAGAGATTTCTGGCATCTTCACAGGTACTCGATGGATAGTAGGTATTATTGGATATGCATATGTATAAAATGCGTAGCACGAGTATAATTGTTAAGGTAAAGTTTCTTCTTATTATTATTATTATTTTTTTTGGAATACCTATACCTGTGATTAAGTTGTCAATTTTATAGCTATGAAGTTATTGTTTCCGTTAAACCGTTCTTCTTATTGTGGTTCAAGTATAAAGTTTGAAGACACACTACTTCCTTAGATATAAGGGTATACTATTAAATATGTAGAGTAGTATATATTCTCATGTGCTGATAGTGGAAGTTGACTTGGAGGTTTCTTTGAATCCATTTCTCACATCTTAAAATTGGCTCGATAGGCTATCTAAGAAGTTGGCAATATACTCGTACGATTGAATCCTTACTTGATTGGAATTAAGCATCGTTGAACCTAATAAGGTGTATATTAACGAGTTTCAAGTTAACTCAATGGTAAGTTTGTGACCTAGAAATTAAGGGATGAACTCGTGGAAATGGGCGATAGGGGTTAGATTATTAAGGCGTGAATAACGTGTTTAGGTAACTTAACAATGGATAACCTCGAGACATGTAGGAAACTCTAGAGATTAAGTTTAACAAGATTGATGAATCTTTAGTATAACAAGATATAGGGATATTGGAATCGAGGAATTCGTGTAACGAGAACTCGTGTTCGGAAGACTACACCTAAATGTTTGGTCGAATGGAAGTGTAAGGTATTGAATTATGTATTAGATGATGTTGCTAAGGTCCTAAGTTGGATATTGGTTATATTAAGAATCATGGTATTAATTTGGCACCTCTCGGATTTAGTTGTGATTATGTAAGTAAGTCATTATATGCACTCGTTGTTTGGATACCCTAGAGGATATTAGGAAGCATATATCTCTAAGTAATACCGATGGACCTATTATATAAACCATCGAAATGATATTAAGCATCTGGTTGCAAAGTGGAGTCGTTAGGATATGATTAGTAATCCTAAATAGCTAATAGTAAGTATGCATGATGATTCATGGTGAACCCTAGAACCTAAGGTCGATGAGTCTTGATGTTCTTAGTTAGTTGACCATGTAAACAAAAAGAGTAAGATAGAGATGAATCAGAGTCATGATGACCCAAGAGACTATTGTTAGACCACCGTATCTATGTGCACCGTTTTACTTCTAGAAACTAGCTGTTGGAGACTTCGAATTGTGGTCATCGAATAAGAGGGGTGAATTTTGTAGTGATAGTTAAATAAGTAATTGATTACTTTTGAAGTTCTATTAGGTTATGCTGAAGAATGCCTAGTGGTCATAATTCTTATGTTGACACGGCCTTGAAGTTATTTTGTGTAACAAGCTACTTGGATTAGTATGGTAAGTGTCTTATGAGCTAGATCATTTCGGTACCCATTTATAGTCCTAGGATTGTTGTTGTACGACCGGTAACCTGGTAGAGCATTGATATCACTTACATGGCGATGAACCCAGCTTAGTAACATTAATGTCGAAGATATATTGGCGGGCATTAAGTATTCGAAGGAATGACTAGGTCGCTAAATGGGTAGGACCATTGTCTTCTTAAGTATGACGTAACCTTGGATTGAGGTGAGTGGAATTTATTTGAGGTTGAAGCTATTTGTCTTAGGAAATTTGGATAAGATTAAAAGAAAGTTCTGAAGCCTCGTGACTTGAAAATAGAGATTTGAATATGGAAATAAATTGTGGATCACAAGCTGATGAAGCTTACTGAAAAGTTGAACTAGTGCTACATGATTAGTTACTCATGCAATTTCAATGGCAATTTGTTGGTCGTACTTAATAAACCTTAGAGTTTGAGTTTCATGAACCTCAACAGTCTTTCTCCTTGATTACGGGCATGAAGGTTAACGAAGCTGGGAAAGGATGTTAGTGAATAGGAGCCTATGATTAGGAGACTAGTCATTAGAAGATTTGCTAATCTAATGTACCTGCGAGATAAGAAGGGCTATAATACCATCGATAGATGACGATTTGAGATGGATCAGTTTGTTTGGAGAGTTTTTCCTGAAAATAGAGTCGTATTGTGGAAATAATCCATAACATGTGTATGTCTTACGTGCTAACAATTTGAAGCTAGTAGATATGATATGTAAATCGGATATAGACCTATCATCTTGAAATTAGTGTATGTAACCATAAGATTGCGGTATTATTGTGATATTCCTTTTGAGGTATGGATGCGAGATTGATACAACATGAGTCATGATTTTGGAGTTATAGTTCTATTGTTAGGATACCGATGCAGTTTTGATGACTATGTTTGGAGATTCTAACCTTAGTTAATGAACTCGACCTTAAGATCAATTGGAGAAAAGAGAGTTGTTCAAAGGAAAGAACTATAAATGTAGAGGTCACACCGAACTAAAAGATTGGAGAAACATAGGAAGTGAATTGGTGGTGGTAAGAGATCGCCAAACAAGGGATGAACCGGAGTATAAAGAATCACCTCAATAGGCAAGAATGAATTTCGGGACGAAATTCTTTTAAGGAGGGGAGGATGTGAGGCCCGACCCCGAATAATGTGCCTTACCTCGATTTGTGTGCCACAGACCCTTAATTATATGGCCGCCCTTGGATTACGTGTCCTATCTTGGTTTTCGTGCATACCTCGTCGTACGTGCCTTGACCTAGAATAGTGTGCCCTAATCCCCGACTCACGTGCGGTACCTAGAAATACGTGCCTGACCTCGATATACGTGTGTTATCTCGTTTTGTGTGCCCTAACCTTGAACTGCGTGCTTTAACCTAGGTTTAAGAGTCGTGTCTTGAATTATGTTCCTTGTATTGGTTTACGTACATTTATCTAGGGATTGCGTGCACTTGCATTGAATTTCGTGCATTCATATAGGGTTACGTGCGTTTACTTGAAAAACGTGCGTTCGTCTCGTAGTCCGTGTCCTACCTCAAAGTGCGTGCCCTAAACCTAGGAAAGTGTGTCTTCACGCTAATCAAGAAAGCATCTTACACGAAGCACTAGGCTATTAAACAATCCTACAAAATCCACTAACAATATAATAATCCAAATTCCTTTCACTAGAAGACAAAAATGCACCAAAACAAAACTTTCTTTATTCTTTTTGCATTATTCTTTTCTTTTGCACTTCCAAGATACAATTAAATAATGCTTAAGATGACACAATTTCAGCCAATTTAATAGCTTTGGCCGACCACTAGGAGCATTGTTTTAGCAATTGTATATTTTAATCATAATCTTAGTCAAACACTTAGCATAAGCCATTAAAATAATTGCTCAATTCCTCTCAATTTCTCACCATACCCGACCAGCCTTTGCATGCCCATCCTAGCAATTTCAAAACAGCATATTGAAGACAAGAATTGAGAATTTGGACTGCCCAAGGACCGACCACAACCTCAAAAAAATTGCAAGGCCTTCATTTGTTGTCTTTCTTCATTTCTTTTTCGGTTCTCTCTCTCTTCCTCTCATTTCTCTCTTCTCTCGACTTTAGCTGCACATTACCACTTCTATAGCTTCTCTTCATTATATCATAGTCAGCCAAGCAAGCCACAAGCAAAAGAAATTCGGCCAAGCAACTAGAAGCAAGAAGAACTCATACAAGCTCACAAATCTGTCCATTTCGGTCTTAGGTATGCTTTGCTAAGATTTCTTCCATTTCTTTTGGTTACAACCACATGCACACCCTCCTCACTAGCTAACTCAGTTGGGAATTAAAGGAAAACAAGCTATCTCTCTCGGCCAAAGCAAGAAAGAAGCTTCATTGGTGCATTTTCAAGAACGTTCTGCATCTACCTGGTTGTTTTGATAAGGTGAGGGTTCAAAACTTTTGGAAAACTCTTCAAAACTTCACATGCATGACCATGAATGTGTGTAATTGCTTCTGTGCTTGAGCTATGTGGTCGTTCATGAGTTTAAACAACCATGCATGGCAATAACTTGGCTTGAAAATGATACTAGACAAAGTCGAAATTTGAGACTGCTTCTGACCCGTCTGTTTGAGGCAATTTTTGGTTAAGAAAATGATTCTGAAATTGCGTGAAAATCCCTAGGTGACTAGTTTGGCTAATTTTGAACATTTTTCGCACAAATAAGCAAAGTCAAATTTTGGCTCTAAGGCCCTCAAAATGGCAAAATCACGTAATATAGCTAAATCTGGAAAGTTTTGAGAAAAAGGAAGCAGTTTGGCAGATTTACTCCCCGTGTGGAACGAGATGATTTTGACATAAAAAACGACATCCAAAATTCGTGAAAATTTGTGTGCTGCTAGATTTTTGAGTTGTGGACATTTTTTCCAGAAATAGGCTTAGGCTAAAAATGAACCTAAGGACCTCAAAATCATGCAATATCGAATGATAGGCAAATCTGGACAGTTTTGAGCAGTTCCACCATTTTGGCTATAACTAACGATCCAGAACTCCAATTAATGCAAGGTTTGTTTCTGATTGTATTTAACTTCTTAAGGTTTAATTTGTTTTATTATTCACTGAATTTGGAGTTCATTTTCCTGCCCAGTTGATTGTGAGAAAACAGCTTATTGCAGTTAGGATTTCACTCGACTATGTGCTTGGGAAAACTTGTTGAACCTCTTTTGTGGTACTAATTGCTTGGAATGGTAGTATTGGAATATTGTGTGGACTGTATTGAATGTTGAGGATGTTGAATGAGATGATGCATGACTTTGGAATGTTGATTGAGTTGATTTAGGGTTTCGATCGCACGATTTTGCATGAAAAGCGAACCCTAATGACTAGGTATTCTTGTTAAGTGTTACCCGGGGGTTATTGTGTGGAAAATGTACGTTTCGTGGGCTGCCCGTAAAATGTTTTATAGTTCCAAATGTGAGTAGGCCTTTGCATGTTGACAAATAAGCTTTTCTTGCACCCAAAGGCCTTTGATATCCTCGCCTGTTGCATAAACTTATCACTTGATCCCGTGAGGCTCTTAATGTGTTATATGGCTTGTTTTATATGTGTTACATGGCTGCCCGATTTATGTTCATATGACTCTATTTTCCTTCATGTGAAATTACTTGCCTTATCGTGCTTCGTTTGACTAGTTGTCAACATGCGATCTTATAAGTGCTCGGAGGCAACCTACTTTGTTGTCCTGCTAATGTGATATGATAAATGTTATAAATGTACATTGCATACGAGGTTGCAACCTTTCGTGTGGCGTGGTAGTGTTTCACGCACGCCGGGCGGCATCGGGCTTGCCGGTGTTACCGTGACTACCATGGTCCAATTCCCTCTCTCGCTTGGCATTTCACCCTCGGAGAGTTGGGTCGTAGGTTTCGGGGGACATCCGGAGTAGACCCAACTGGGAGCGATAAGTGGATTATTGAAGTCGTCCGCACCAAATGAATCGAAATTGACATTGAGAGCAAATGCTCACCGTATCCTTTTTACTATGTGTATAAGTACTCTCGCTTGGTTCCTAGAGAACCTCGGGGAGGAAAGACTGGTATTCTTGTTCCTGTGCTTATATGTAAGTACTCTCGCTTGGTTCCTAGAGAACCTCGGGGAGGAAAGACTGGCATTTCTGTTCCCTTACTTTGTATCCGTTACTCGATTTGCTTCTTATAATTGCGTACCTTATTATTTGTAATACGTGACATGTTCTCAAAAAGAGTTTTCATAAATTGAACCGGAAAACGAGTTTCAAAACGTATTTCTCGTTCCCCCTCGCTGAGTTCATAAGGACTCACCCTCTTTTTCATCACAGGTAAAGAAGAACAGGTACAGGTACTCGAGGTCGGTGTGCCTAACGATGAACTCCTGGAGTGATTGCCTGTCTTGTGTGCCTTACGTGATTATGGCTATTTGTGAACTATGCTACTTGAAGACTATTTCTTTTATGTTGCTCGTTGTTTATTGATGTAAATGACCCCGTTGTAATTTGGGTCTAATTCTGAGATTGTACTATCTATAACCGGACGAACTTTTATTTGGTTGTTTGCTTTCGTTTTCTTAATTAGTAGTTATCGTAGGCATTCAAACCACTAGATGAACAATCAACTAAGTTAATTCTATCTAATTTCACTTAGGTGTTCATTTGCAAACTAAAGGATAATAGGTACTTGCATGATAGGAAATTGAAAAATAAACGGGGCATAGTTATCATGTTAGGCTTATTAACCAAACGAGAGTTTCAAGATAAACTACTAGGCAAATTGGTTGGAGACAAATAGGAGTCCTTAATGAAATTGGATTAATGATTGGAATAATTGAGGCGTTAGAGAATTAGGTCAAACCCAAGAGTCCAATTACAGCCGTTATGTTGTCGGTTTTCCAGAAAACTTTGGAGTTTAGGCTAAAAACGATAAGTGTTAAATCTTTATAAACAGTTAAGTACGAGACGTGACTTGAAAGTTTAGTTTACACCCTAGTCTTACCTTATTGGCCGGGTTGGGGCGTGACACCCGATGCCTCTAATCATTGGCTTTACCCGATAGAACTCGCACGCGAGCTCCAGCTATCCTGAGGGAAACTTTAGAGGGAACCAACTACTAGATGGCTCGATTAGTCTTTCGCCCCTATACCCAGGTCAGACGAACGATTTGCACATCAGTATCGCTGCGGGCCTCCACCAGAGTTTCCTTTGGCTTCGCTCTGCTCAGGCATAGTTCACCATTTTTCGGGTCCCGACATGTATGCTCGCACTCAAACCCTTCTAAAAAGATCAAGGTCGGTCGGTGGTGCACCTCCCGGGAGGGATCTCGCCAATCAGCTTCCTCACGCCTTACGGGTTTATGTACCCGTTAACTCGCACACATGTCAGACTCCTTGGTTCGTGTTTCAAGACGGGTCAAATGGGGAGCTCGCAGGCCAACACCGGGAGCGCACCGAAGGCGT
>CM075764.1:3905000-3917500 GCA_037974665.1 Ehretia macrophylla | reverse complement strand
CACAGGTATGTAATGCAATACCTCGGCGTGATTCACTCGGTAGGCATTCCCGCCCACAATATAGCCCATGATATAGCCCACAATGTGCCACAAAGTGCCCACAACGTCCTCCCGCATGAACCTTGACCAGGGGGCTTGACACCACATACCCCTCTATAGCACATTTAGATGCAAAAATCCAAGTGACAACAGTAGCGTACATTTTGCCAGAGATTCATAATTAGTGTTTTACACTATAAAAGGCCCCATTTGGCATGATCTTCATACCCAACTTGCTCTATATTGATAGCATATGATATCCAAATGCTTCAAGATTATTTTTTTCGAAAAACTATTTTTAAATTTTTACAAATTGCGATAAATAGGGAAAAATCAGAAAAAATAGTAGAAAATTCAGAAAAAATTATATTAATTCATACATTAATTTGTTAAATGATATTCAAAAATATTTTTTCGGAAAATTAATTTTTAATTTTTAAAAATTATGAAAAATAGGGAAAAACCAGAAAATATACTAGAAAATTCAGGAAAATTTATATTAATTCATAAATTTACTTGTTTACACGATATTTGGCATTAAAATTTTTGTGGATGGATTACGAACCCGATTAATCTATTCCGCCTCACAAATATGACGAAGTGTTTGTCGGACAAGGCAAAGGTTAAGACTATTTCATAGATTCAGAAACCACTGGCAAAAGGATATCAATGTCCACATTTTTATCATAATACATTCCGCATGCTCAATATCCACGAATGCTTAACATTGCCCCTTGTGCCCAACGTCCCCGAGTAGTGCCAAAATCGTCCCCCAACATCCCCTATCGTCCCCCAATCGTACCGCTACAGTGACCCAGCCGTGCCCCAACAATGCCCCAACAATGCCACTTGAGCGCCCCTCGAGCGACACTTGCGCACACATTCGTGCGGCACGGATGCCCCATGCCAGCAACTTTGTTCCGCATGCGGGCCACATGCGCCCACCATCGTGCGGCATGCGCGCCCGATGCGTGCACCATTGTGCGGCAAGGGTGCCCCATGCGCGCCCCTTTGTGCGGCATGCACGCACCATCGTGCAGCATGGGAGCCCCATGCGCGCTCCTTTGTGCGGCATGAGCGCCCCTTCGTGCTGTATGCGCGCACCATCGCGTGGCATGGGCGCCCAATGAGCGCACCTGTTGTGCCACATGCACGCCCGATGTGCGTACCATCATGCGGCATGGGCACCCCATGCGCGTACCTTCGTGTGGCATACGGGCCACATGCGCAAACCATCGTACGGCATGGGCGCCTAATGCGCGCACCTTCATGAGGCAAAGGCGCACTATCGTGCGGCATGGGTGCCCAATAAGCGCACCTTCGTGTGGTATGCGCCCACCATCGTGCAGCATAGGAGCCCCATGCGTGCACCTTTGTAGTGCAGCATGTGCGCCCAATGTGCGTACTTTCGTGAGGCATGCGCATACCATCATTCGGCATGGGCGCCCCATGCGCGAGCCTTCGTGTGGCATGGGGGCCACATGCGCGCACCATCGTGTGGCATGCGCACCTGATTCGGGCACCATCATGCGGCATGGGCGCCCCTTGCACACACCTTCGTGCGGCATGCGGGCCACATACGCGTACCATCGTGCGACATGCGTGCCACATGCGCGTATTTTCGTGCGGCATGAGGGCCACATGCGTGCACTATCGTGTGGCATTCGCGCCCGATGCGCGCACCATCGTGCAGCGTGTGCGCCCCGTGCACGTACCTTCGTGCGACATGCGAGCCAGATGTGCACACCTTCCTGCGGCATGCGAGCTAGATGCGCGCCTCATGCGTGCATCTTCGTGTGGCATGCGCGCAACTTTGTGCGGCATGCGCGCACCATCGTGCGGCATGGGCGCCCCATGCGTGCACCTTCGGGCGGTATGTGGGCCGCATGCGTCCACCATTGTGCCGCATACGCGCCCCATGCGCGAACCTTCGTGCGGCATGGGCGCCCCATGACCGCACCTTTATGAGGCAAAGGCGCACATTCGTGCGGCATGGGCGCCCAATGAGCGCACCTTCGTGCGGTATGAGCCCACCATCGTGCGGCATGCGCGCCCTATGTGCGCATTTTCGTGAGGCATGCGTACACCATCATGTGGCATGGGCCCCCTATGCCCGCACCTTTGTGCGACATTGGGGCCACATGCGCTCACCCTCGTGTGGTATGCGTGCCCGATTCGCTCACCATCGTGCTGCATGGGCGCCCCATACACGCATCTTCGTGCGGCATGCGGGCCACATGCGTGCACCATCATGGGCCATGAGCGCCCCATGCGTACATCTACGTACAGCATAGGCACCCTATGCGCGCACCTTCGTGCGACAAGCGCTCACCATCCTACAACATGGCCGCCCCATGATCGTGCAACATGCGCACCCAATGCGCGGACCAACTTGTGGCAAGGGCACCCTATGCGCGCACCTTCGTTCACGCCCCATACGCTCACCTTCGTGCGGCATGCGGCACGGGCGCCCCATGCGCGCAACTTCGTGCGGCATGCGGCCCACATGTCCACACCATCGTGCGGCATACGCGCACCATCGTGCGGCATGGATGCCCTATGCGCCTACCTTCATGCGGCATGCGCGCACCATCGTGCTACACAGGCGCCCCATACGTGCACCTTCGTGCGGTATGCGGCCCACATACGCATACCATCGTGCGGTATGCGCCCACCATCGTGCAGCATAGGAGCCCCATGCGTGCACCTTTGTACGACATGCGGGCCACATGCGGGCACCATAGTGCAGCATGTGCGCCCAATGTGCGTACTTTCGTGAGGCATGCGCATACCATCATTCGGCATGGGCGCCCCATGCGCGAGCCTTCGTGCGGCATGGGGCCACATGCGCGCACCATCGTGTGGCATGCGCACCTGATTCGGGCACCATCATGCGGCATGGGCGCCCCGTGCACACACCTTCATGCGGCATGCGGGCCACATACGCGTACCATCGTGCGACATGTGTGCCCCATGCGCGAATTTTCGTGCGGCATGGGGGCCACATGCGTGCACTATCGTGTGGCATGCGCGCCCGATGCGCGCACCATCGTGCAGCGTATGCACCCCGTGCACGCACCTTCGTTGGACATGTGAGCCAGATGTACACACCTTCCTGCGGCATGCGAACTAGATGCGCGCCTCATGCGTGCATCTTCGTGTGGCATGCGCGCAACTTTGTGCGGCATGCGCGAACCATCGTGCGGCATGGGCGCCCCATGCGTGCACCTTCGGGCAGTATGTGGGCCGCATGCGTCCACCATTGTGCCGCATGCGCGCCCCATGCGCGAACCTTCGTGCGGCATGGGCGCCCCATGAGCGCACCTTCATGAGGCAAAGGCACACATTCGTGCGGCATGGGCGCCCAATGAGCGCACCTTCATGCGGTATGAGCCCACCATCGTGCGGCATGCGGGCCACATGCGGGCACCATCGTGCGGCATGTGCGCCCTATGTGCGCATTTTTGTGAGGAATGCGTACACCATCATGTGGCATGGGCCCCCTATGCCCGCACCTTTGTGCGACATTGGGGCCACATGCGCTCACCCTCGTGTGGTATGCGTGCCCGATTCGCTCACCATCGTGCTGCATGGGCACCCCATACACGCACCTTCGTGCGGCATGCGGGCCACATGCGTGCACCATCATAGGCCATGAGCGCCCCATGCGTACATCTACGTACAGCATAGGCACCCTATGCGCGCACCTTCGTGCGACAAGCGCACACCATCCTACAACATGGCCGCCCCATGATCGTGCGGCATGGGCGCCCCATGCGTTCACCTTAATGCGGCATGCGGGCACCATCGCTCGACATGGGCGCTCCATGCGCGCACCTTCTTGCGGTATGTGGGCTGCATGCGTGCACCATCGTGCTGCATTCGCGCCCCATGCGAGCACCTTCGTGCGGCATGGCCACCCCATGCACGCATCTTCGTGTGGCATGCGCACACCTTTCATTTGGCATGGGAGCCCCATGCGCACACCCTACGTGGCGAGATGCGTGCACAATCTTGCGGCACAGGCAACCCATGCACGCACCCTACGTGGCCAAACTGCTTGCCGCATTGTGCCCCATGTGCCACCCCACTACGCCCCAACTGCTTGCCATGTCGTGCCCAAACTGCGTGCCAAGCTATGGCTCAACCTTCATGCGGCATGCGCGCACCATCGTGCGGCATGGGCGCCCCATGCGCGCACCTTCGTGTGGCATACGGGCCATATGCGCGCAGCATCGTGCGACATGCGCACCCAATGCGCGGACCATCTTGTGGCAAGGGCACCCTATGCGCGCACCTTCGTTCGCCCCCCATACGCTCACCTTCGTGCGGCATGCGGCACGGGCGCCCCATGCGCGCAACTTCGTGCGGCATGCGGCCCACATGTCCACACCATCGTGCGGCATACGCGCACCATCGTGCGGCATGGATGCCCTATGCGCCTACCTTCATGCGGCATGCGCGCACCATCGTGCTACACAGGCGCCCCATGCGTGCACCTTCGTGCGGCATGCGGCCCACATACGCATACCATCGTGCGGCTTGCGCGCACCATCGTGCGGTATGGACGCCCCATAAGCCTACCTTCGTGCGGCATGCGCGTACCATCGTGCGGCATGGGTTCCCTATGCGCTCACCTTAATGCGGCATGCGGGCCAAATACGCGCACCATGGTTAGGCATGCGCGTCAAATGCGTGTACCATCATGCAACATGGGCGCCCCAGGCGAGTACCTTTGTGCGGTATGCGCACACCATCATACGTCATGGGCGCTCCTTGCATGCACTTTCGTGCGGCATGCGAAACACATGCGCGCACCATCATGCGGCATGGGTGCCCCATGCCCGAACCTTCGTGCAGCATGGGAGCCCTATGCGCGCACCTTCATGCGGCATGCGACCCACATACGCATACCATCGTGCGGCTTGCGCACACCATCGTGCGGCATGGACGCCTCATGAGCCTACCTTCGTGCAGCATGTGCGTACCATCGTGCGGCATGGGTGCCCTATGTGCTCACCTTAGTGCGGCATGCGGGCCAAATGCGCGCACCATCGTTAGGCATGCGCGTCAAATGCGTGTACCATCATGCAACATGGGCGCCCCATGCGAGTACCTTCGTGCGGCATGCGCACACCATCATAGGTCATGGGCGCTCCATCCATGCACTTTCGTGCGGCATGCGGAACACATGCGCGCACCATCGTGCGGCATGGGTACCCCATGCGCGCACCTTCGTGCGGCATGCGGGCCACATGCACGCACCATCGTGAGTCCTGCGCGCCCAATGCGCGTACCATCGTGCAGCATGGGTGCCCCATACGAGTACCTTCGTGCGACATGCACATACCATCATGCGTCATGGGCGCTCCATGCATGCACCTTCGTGCGGCATGCGGAACACATTCGTGCACCATCGTACGGCATGTGCGCCCCATGCGCGCACTTTTGTGCGGCATGGGTGCCCCATGCGCATACCTTCGTGCGACATGCGGGCCACATGCGTGTACCATCGTGCAGTATGTGTGCCCCATGCTCGCATCTTCGTTTAACATGGGCACCCCATGCGCGCACCTTCGTGCAGCATGGGTGCACCATCGAGAGTCATGGGCGCCCCACGCGTACACCATCGTACGGCATGGGCTCCCCATGCGTGCACCTTTGTGCGGCATGCGGGGACCATTGTGCGGCATGGGCGCCCTATGCGCGCAGCTTCGTGCGCCATGGGCCCCTCATGCGCGAACCTTTGTGCGGCATGCGCACACCATCGTGCAAGATGGGTACCCTATGTGCGCAGCATCGTGCGGCATGGGCGCCCCATGTAACACCTCGATCCCTCTCGAGACCGGGAGTTCTATCAATCAATCTAATCACAACCCAATTCCAAACCCGGGCATAATTTTCAAGGAAAACAGACGGAGTCTCTCCTGTTTCTAGGCGAAAAGCAAACCTGTGACAGCATATAAGTGGACCAATACCATGTCCAAACATCCAACCACCTCAAGGCCATCCGAGCCTTTTTCTCAACAAGCAATCACAAGCAAATATACATACATTTCCAATTTAAAAGCTAACCTATCTCTTTTCATCTTTGACAAGAACATTCATGCTTGACAATTAAATCGTACTAACCTATTTCATAAGTTAGACTATCAAACCATTCTAACTCTTTTCCTTTGGACATTATAAACATGCATTAAAGTTAAGCTATACTAACTAGATACATAATCTAACTTATCAAACTACTTCAACAATCTAGTGAAACTTAAATTACATTCATTTTGACATTAAATACATACAATACATGAAAGCATACATCTTTACAACTTCGACAACTTAAGCCACATAGGCACGCAAGGCAACTCTTCAAGCGCGAACTTTCACGAAATCATGAACTTTCCAGCTAACATGACATTTCCTGAAATGTGGTGGTGAGGAGTGAGTATACACAACACGTATACTCAGTGAGGGCGAGACAGATATCGAGGTGGAGAGAAAGAAAGTCGTGCAATACAAATAGACACAATTAAGCAATAAAGTCAATAAGAAAGAATTCAATACAAACGACAATATAATAAACATTCAAGAAAGCATTAACACAACCATTCAAAGCTATACCACACTCTGAAGGCTATGGTTCACTCTTACGAGCAATATACCATTTCACGAGCGATACATCAATCTCGAGCTTGATGTTGACAACGATGACAATAAGCGCGCAACCACCTTATAACACCAGTTTGGAATACCCCGGAAGTATCCATCAATCTACGACCCAAATCTCCCTAGGAGGCAACCCAAGCGAGAAAGGGAATAGGACACGGAGCTAGGGCAACCAACACTGGCAACCCGAGGCTACCCAGAGAGGCCCATCACACCGCCCTGACACTATGCAATGCAAGACTCGATACAAGGCGATAAATGAGCGATAGCACAACAATACATATTAGAGGCGACAAACAAGATATCAAGCATTATCAATCAAATAAGCAACAAGAACAACACCAACAAACATTATCAAGCAATAATAAGTATTCTTTAGGCATTAAAAGCATTCTATAGACAATATAAGCATTCTATAAGAAATATAAGCATTCTATAAGCAATATAAGCATTAACAAACATCCTACAAGCATGACTCTACGAAAACCAAAAAAACCACAAAATGACCCCAACTTACCAAACTCTACTACTTCCAAACGAGCCACGAGTTTTGGAAACCAACTTCACCAATCCTCCTAGGTCACCATAAGGTACGTCTAAAGACTCCGAAACCATACTTAACCCTAGAATTCACGCAAAACCCCGATTTCTCCCTTTGCTCGTTTGAACTACAACTACCTCAACTCATTACCCAACCAATGCCATAACCGCACCAAAAGTGCTTCCATGGCCTCCCGAGACAATGCCATCACGCAATACGAGGAAACGCTAAACTCGACCTAAACGACCCCAACTTGTACCAAGGCATTTTCTCCATTTTTCCACTACGCAGCCCAAACAAATCATGCATTTAGGCATTCTAGCATATCTAGCATCTTTCTACATCAACAGAAAGCATAACAATGCAACTTCATCGTTTCAAGGGTTTACTATTCACATATTACTATTCAACTATCAATTTATATTGCAATCTCAATATTCAACCGCAGAAAATGTTAAAAAGCTATAAATACATGTTCTACAATTGTCAAGGAATATTCTTTAAGCCTCTAAACGATTAAAATAACAATATACGGATAAATCCCAAAAATCAAAGTTAATACACAAAATATTCAAATGCGCAAATAAACATGAAACCCTCACCTTAGACACTCCTAGACGCTAGAAAGACAACGTTGAATGGCCCGAAAATGTTCCTAAGCAAGCTCAAGTGAAGATTTGTTGATTTGTTTTGAAATGTTTTTCTTTCTTTTTCTCTTTCTTTTCCTCATGGCTTCAAGCCTTTCTTCTCTGTTTTTTCGTTTGCATTCTGCTTATTTAGGAAAAAAAATGACAAGAAGTCAAAGGTCAAAGATTCGGTCAACTCGCTAAACCAAAATAGCTATGCGCGACCTTACGAAAACGACCATAACTTCTTCTAGAAAACTCCAATTCACGAACGGTTTGAAGCCTCAGAAACTAGACTCATAGAGCTTTCCAACCATATATAATTTGCTCCCTAACTCTTCCCTAATTGGTTCAGATTTAATTCCAAAGTTGACCCAAAATTTGACTAACTTAACATTGCATTTTTTTATTTCTAATCCCAAGTTTGCCTTTTATTAAACATTTCAAAAATTCCCACCTTGTCCTAGTTGGTCAATGTAGATGAAAAGTGAACTAGTTTGGTCAAAGAAGGTGTAAGGTCAATAAAATGCAATTTAAATGAACTTTAAATGCTATTGAATACATGCCAGGTTCGGGGTATCACATCCTTCCCCCCTTAAAACAATTGCGTCCTCGCAATTCTTCTTCCAATAGAACTCAGCATCATCTGAAATCCAATTCTGACTAATCTTCATCGGTTGAAGAATCCCGTTGACACGAATACCGAAGAAGAATAAAATTCCAACCAAAAGCGCCGAGATAATACCAATAAAGACCTAAGCAAAGATACTGTAGATAAAATCACATCACATATTAATGATAAGAAGAATACCGAATGAATACCCTATACACGAATCTCGACTAGAAGTTCAACTATTACTGCCTGAGAATTCCCAAACAAGAAGCCAAATAAAGGCTCAAACAAAGGTTCCATCCAGAGGTCCAAATAAGTACCCCACTGGTCATGAATTTCATAGAAGAATTCCCTGATAAGAGTGCTGAAGAAAATACTAAGAAACCTAATCAAATATACTTCAAAAGTTCCAAAGAAGCCTTCCAAATAATAACCCCATAAGACAACCCATTAGATTCCGAGTATCGCTATCAAATGCTGAGAAGAATGTCTAAGGAAATACTAGAGGAATTATCATGTGTCTAATAAGACAGTCAAGTTAAATAACAAATATAATTTTTCCAACTAGATGAGAAATCCGAGTAAGATTCCCGAGCAGGTGTACAACATACAAAACCAAACTCCAAGGCCTCTTCACTGTTCGCCAAGTGAGAACTTATACAATTTACCACCAAGAAAGCCCAAAGTATTCCACAGCATACCATAAGCAATATGAGATAATAAGTCTGAACAGGATTCCAAGTGTAAGACTTCCAATAAGTGCCATCAAGGAAAGATACTAGTAGAATGCCCACTAAGAATTCTATAAAATGCCATTGAAGAATTTCCAATCAGGGATGTCAGTATCACACCAATAAAGACCGAGACACATATACCATAGATAATACCGTGCAGTAAATCCAATTGAATCCCCAATAGCCAAGTCCACAGAAAAGTGCCAACAGAGGTCTCCAAAGAATACCCATTGAGAAAACCAAAGAATGCCCCAGAGAACAATCAAATAAAACCCCAAGAGAAAGCTACTCTTCACAACTGTTAATCACAGAGGAAGACCTTAGAGATTCGCCAATAACCGAGCTCCAAAAGCAAACACCAACTCCCAAATAAAGGCTAATTAAATGTCATTCATTTCCTCCCAACCCATACACCTTGAGAGGCTAGTTGTGAACCACTTTCTTCAGGGGAGAAAGATGACTTACTTACCATTTCCAAGGGAAATGTATGAATGCCAAGATATCACATTTATACACATGCCTTATACTATTATGTAAACAAGTTTACAAAAGAGTTTACAAAACCATTTAATCATCAAAGTCATTCAAACATGACAATCAATTCAAGCACAACATAATCAATTCAAATCACGGCACAACCAATTCAAGATATTCTATACACACATTACAAGTAATACTTCCAGCAAATAACAATTCACGAGGTCAATTCGATTCACGAGGTCAATTCAATAAGTCAATTCGATAGACAACTAGACATTTCACCTTTCTTGAGAAACATTTAACACATAACACATAACTATATCACATAAGTACATACATTCAAGTCAAGACACACAATCTCACATACAAGCATACACTTTCAAGACACACTTAACAAGCACACATTCAAGGGTCACTACCCACCAGACCGAGGACCCTGTCCCGGCTTATGAGCTAGACAAGCTCTGATACCACCTGTAACACCCCGATCCCTCTCGAGACCGGGAGTTCTATCAATCAATCTAATCACAACCCAATTCTAAACCCGGGCATAATTTTTAGGGAAAACAGACGAAGTCTCTCCTGTTTCTAGGCGAAAAGCAAACCTGCGACAGCATATAAGTGGACCAATACCATGTCCAAACATCCAACCACCTCAAGGCCATCCGAGCCTTGTTCTCAACAAGCAATCACAAGCAAATATACATACATTTCCAATTTAAAAGCTAACCTATCTCTTTTCATCTTTGACAAGAACATTCATGCTTGACAATTAAATCGTACTAACCTATTTCATAAGTTAGACTATCAAACCATTCTAACTTTTTTCCTTTGGACATTATAAACATGCATTAAAGTTAAGCTATACTAACTAGATACATAATCTAACTTATCAAACTACTTCAACAATCTAGTGAAACTTAAATTACATTCATTTTGACATTAAATACATACAATACATGAAAGCATACATCTTTACAACTTCGACAACTTAAGCCACATAGGCACGCAAGGCAACTCTTCAAGCGCGAACTTTCACGAAATCACAAACTTTCCAGCTAACATGACATTTCCTGAAATGTGGTGGTGAGGAGTGAGTATACACAACACGTATACTCAGTGAGGGCGAGACAGATATCGAGGTGGAGAGAAAGAAAGTCGTGCAATGCAAATAGACACAATTAAGCAATAAAGTCAATAAGAAAGCATTCAATACAAACGACAATATAATAAACATTCAAGAAAGCATTAACACAACCATTCAAAGCTATACCACACTCTGAAGGCTATGGTTCACTCTTATGAGCAATATACCATTTCACGAGCGATACATCAATCTCGAGCTTGATGTTGACAACGATGACAATAAGCGCGCAACCACCTTATAACACCAGTTTGGAATACCCCGGAAGTATCCATCAATCTACGACCCAAATCTCCCTAGGAGGCAACCCAAGCGAGAAAGGGAATAGGACACGGAGCTAGGGCAACCAACACTGGCAACCCAAGGCTACCCAGAGAGGCCCATCACACCGCCCTGACACTATGCAATGCAAGACTCGATACAAGGCGATAAATGAGCGATAGCACAACAATACAAATTAGAGGCGACAAACAAGATATCAAGCATTATCAATCAAATAAGCAACAAGAACAACACCAACAAACATTATCAAGCAATAATAAGTATTCTTTAGGCATTATAAGCATTCTATAGACAATATAAGCATTCTATAGACAATATAAGCATTCTATAAGCAATATAAGCATTAACAAACATCCTACAAGCATGACTCTACGAAAACCAAAAAAACCACAAAATGACCCCAACTTACCAAACGCTACTACTTCCAAACGAGCCACGAGTTTTGGAAACCGACTTCACCAATCCTCCTAGGTCACCATAAGGCACGTCTAAAGACCCCGAAACCATACTTAACCCATTACCCAACCAATGCCATAACCGCACCAAAAGTGCTTCCATGGCCTCCTGAGACAATGCCATCACGCAATACGAGAAAACGCTAAACTCGACCTAAACGACCCCAACTTGTACCAAGGCATTTTCTCCATTTTTTCCACTACGCAGCCCAAACAAATCATGCATTTAGGCATTCTAGCATATCTAGCATCTTTCTACATCAACAGAAAGCATAACAATGCAACTTCATCGTTTCAAGGGTTTACTATTCACATATTACTATTCAACTATCAATTTATATTGCAATCTCAATATTCAACCGCAGAAAATGTTAAAAAGCTATAAATACATGTTCTACAATTGTCAAGGAATATTCTTTAAGCCTCTAAACGATTAAAATAACAATATACGGATAAATCCCAAAAATCAAAGTTAATACACAAAATATTCAAATGCGCAAATAAACATGAAACCTTCACCTTAGACACTCCTAGACGCTAGAAAGACAACGTTGAATGGCCCGAAAATGTTCCTAAGCAAGCTCAAGTGAAGATTTGTTGATTTGTTTTGAAATGTTTTTCTTTCTTTTTCTCTTTCTTTTCCTCATGGCTTCAAGCCTTTCTTCTCTGTTTTTTCGTTTGCATTCTGCTTATTTAGGAAAAAAAATGACAAGAAGTCAAAGGTCAAAGATTCGGTCAACCCGCTAAACCAAAACAGCTATGCGTGACCTTACGAAAACGGCCATAACTTCTTCTAGAAAACTCCAATTCACGAACGGTTTGAAGCCTCAGAAACTAGAATCATAGAGCTTTCCAACCATATATAATTTGCTACCTAACTCTTCCCTAATTGGTTCAGGTTTAATTCCAAAGTTGACCCAAAA
>CM075764.1:3852500-3900000 GCA_037974665.1 Ehretia macrophylla | reverse complement strand
TGCATACTTCATCATACGTGCCTTTACCTAGAATTGTGTGCCCTAATCCTCGATGTACGTGCATACCTAGATATACTTGCCCTAACCTTGAATTCGTGCGAGACCTTGATTTGTGTATGTTTCCTCGTTTCATATGCCATAACCTTGAACTGCGTGCCCTAACCTAGGTTTAAGCGCCATACCTTGTTTTACGTGCATTGCATTGAATTACGTACCTTGTATTGGTTTGCATGCACTTACCTAGAATTGCATGCATTTACATAGAAATCTATGCATTTACCTTGAAGTACGTGCCTTACCTCGTAGTGCGTGCCCTAGACCTAGGAATACGTGCCTGCACGCTAATCAATAAAGATTCTTGCACAAAGCACAAAACACTAAAATAATCCTACACAATCCACTAACCAATATTATATTCCTAATTCAAATTCTCTACAAATCCCACTAACTATAAAATATTCTATTCTACCCAACATTCTCTTACACCATGTCATAACTTTTCCTAAGTTCTTTGCCCTTTTTGCTAACTCCTAAGCCTCCAACATGCTCATGCACTTATTCCTTACACACTACATTTCCTAGACACAATATTCAGCAACTTTAGAAGGCATTTGACACACAAAAATTCTGCAAAACCGAGCACACACACACACACACACTAAAACTTCATTTTTCCTCTCAAAAACCCTCTCAAGCTCTCATTCTTTCTCCATTTCGACCATGGCTGCCTCTTGACCTTTCAAGACCTCAATTATGCTCTCAAGATCTCTCTCAAGCTCGGCCATAGCAGCCCAAGCAAGTAAGAAGCAAGAAAGAAGCTCTATTGGTGCATCTTCAAGAACATTGTGCATCTTCATCTGTTAACTTGCTAAGGTGAGGGTTAAACTCTTTTAAAAGCTTTCAAAAACCACATGCATGCTTCCATATGGCTATATTTACCTCTGTAGTTATTGTATATGTGTGTACATGAGCTTATATACCCATGCATGGCTAGACGTTTGGCTAGAACTTGAAGACAGATAAAAACGTTTCTGTTGGCAAATTTCTGACTTTGTGGAACGAAACCGTTTTAGCCTAGCAAATGATGTCAAAAATGTTTGAAATTGGCAGGTCACTAGTTTTGTCAGTTCTGAGCAGTTTTCGTAGAAATAGGCCAAGGCCAACTTTGACTCTAAGGCTTCCAAAATGGCAAAATATCGAAAGGTGTCTAAATCTGGAAAATCTGGAAATATGAAATAGGTTTCTGGCAGATTACTGGCTCTGTAGAACGAAGAATTTTTGACCTAGTAAATGTTAGTAAAAATGCATAAAAATTGGAATGTTGCTAGATTTTTCAGTTCTGGACATTTGTGTCAGAAATAGATTAAGGCTAAATCTGACCCTAAGACCCTAAAAAGTGGCAAGTATTGAAATGTGTATGAATCTGGACAGTTTTGCGTAGTCTCACGGTTTTGGCTATAACTCTTGAGTCCGAACTCCAAATTAAGTGAGGTTTGTTTTTGGATTTAAATCACTCATTAAGCTTTAATTTGATATTTTGTTCACTGAAATTGGAGATTTTTTGCTTGTCTAAATGAATGTGGGAAAACAGACCAATGCAGTGAGGTTTTGTTTAGTGATATGCTTTGAAACATGTTTTAACTTCTCTTGTGGTATTGAATGCTTGAAATTGTGGCACTTAGATGTTGTGTGGACTGTTTTGGATGATTGAGGATGCTTAAGTAATCGATGCATGGCTTGGGTTTAATTATGTGACAACTTGTGGCTTAATCGCATGTGTAAGCATGAATTGAAACCCTATTAACTATGAAATCTCGCTAAGTGATGATCATATGATTAATGTGTTTAATTGTGTGATTAGTAGGCTGCCCAATAAATGTTATATAGGCTTGATGTGGTTTACGTATTACTTGTGGTGCTTAGCAAATGAAACTAACCCCGAGCACGGCCTAGTAAACCATAATGGCCCCGTGGGTTCCCGAGTCATAAACCATTCTTGTGTGAATTATAAATGATGTCGAAGGAGGTTAATAGGCTGCCCGGAATTGTCCATATAGCTCTAAACATGATTCTTGATGATTGCATGTTGATACGTGAACTATTCTTGCACCCAGTCTTGTATAAGTGTCGTTGCATGCTCGTATGATCTCAACACTTAATATGTGAACTAAACTGAGCTATATGACTTGTTTTATATGGTGTTACTTGGCTGTCCGTTAAATGTTCACATGCTCCTAAGTGTTTTACAAAGTGAATGTACATGTCAAAGCATGCCTTGTAAGTTTACTTATCGATATGCAATCTTATAATTGCTCGGAGGCAACCTACTTTGTTGACCTCCTAATGTGAATTGTTAAAAGACATGCTATGGCTTATTTTAACATGGTTACTTGGCTACCCGTGACAGTTTAATTGCTTTCGAATTGATATATAAAACGATTACATGTTCTTACAATGCCTTATATGCCAATATGTCAAAATGTGATCTTATGCTTGCTCAGAGGCAACCTACTTTGTTGACCTCCTAATGTGAAATATTAAATGGCATAAATGTACATTGCATACAAGGTTGCAACCTCTCATCGTGGCATGGTAGCATTTCACGAACGCCAGGCGGCATAGGGCTTGTCGGTGCTCCCGTGACTACCATGGTCCAATTCCCTCTCTCGCTTGACATTCCACCCTCGGAGAGTTGGGTCATAGGTTTTTGGGGTACATCCGGAGTACACCCAATTGGGAGCGATAAGTGGATGATTGAAGCTGGCCGCAACAATTGTTATCGAAAATGATATTGAGAGCAAATGCTCACCGATTGATCTTGAGAGCGAAAGCTCACCGTATCCTTGAAATGATTGGTAATTGTATCTGTTGTTCAATTTGATTCTTATATTTTGCATACTTATTAATTGTAATATGTGACATGTTCTCAAAAAGGGGTTTTCATAAGACTAATCGAAAAAGATATTTCAAAACATTATTTCTCGTTCCCCCTCGCTGAGTTCATAAGGACTCACCCTCTTTTATCATCACAGGTGAAGAAGATTTGGAACAGGTACCCGAGGAGAATGTGCCTGTTGATGATTCCTTGGAGTGATTACGTGTTTTATGTGCCTTGCTTGTCAGTGGCTGTTCTATGAACGTTGTGTTTGCTCTGAAGACTACTTATTTTGTTGATGTAAATGACCCCGTTGTAATTTGGGTCTAGTTTTGGATTGTACTATCTATAACTGGATGAACATCTTATTTGGTTATTTGCTTTCATTTCTTGAATAGTAGCTATTGTAGGCAATTAAACCACTAGGTGAAAAATCAACTAAGTCAATTCTATCTAATTTCACTTAGGTGCTTATTTGTAAACCAAAGGATAATAGGTACTTGCATGATAGGAAATTGATAAATAAATGGGACATAGTTATCATGCTAGGCTTATTAACCAAACGAGACTTTCAAGATAGACTAGTAGGCATATCGATTGATGACAAAATAGGAGTCCTTAATGGAATTGGATTAATGATTGGAATAATTGAGGCGTTTAGAAATTAGGTCAAACTAAAAGGTCCTAACTACAGATGTTATGCTGCCGGTTTTTCGGAAAACTTTTGGAGTTCTAGTCTAACGGATAAGCTTAACCTTCATTAACCAATTATAATCGTAAAAGAACGTGAATGATTAGATCACACCCTAGTCTAACCTCCATAGGTCGGGTTGGGAGCATGACAAGCCAAGATGCTTTATCCTTCATATTTTTATAATCGAGTCTCACAGCATCTTGGGCAAGAGCACTTCGTTTCGCGTATAGGCTGGGCAAGCAAACCAAGGGCGTAGGGCTTGTGACCAGGTCATTGTCGCTTCGGTGCCCATAACTTTTGATTCGTAAGGAGTTATGCGGCGCACAACATACCGTTGGAAAGTTCTCTAAGTGCTCTACGACGGGGGCAGCAATCCTGCTCAGCTACGCTAGTTTTTGTTGCCCAAAATTGAACGTTTCCTCAGTTTCGGGGCACTTTTCTTCTTTTTGGGCAGTTTCTTCATTTCGGATCGTTCGTCGTGACCGGCGAAAAGGACAACACATAAGGGCTTTATGACCTCAACATGACAGGTACGATCATACATGCACTAATGCACCAGATCCCATCAGAACTCCGAAGTTAAGCGTGCTTGGGCGAGAGTAGTACTAGAATGGGTGACCCCCTGGGAAGTCCTCGTGTTGCACCCCCCTTTCGTTTTGTTTTTTTGCCCCGTTCAGGCTTGCCAAGATGTTTTACCCTTCATATTTCTATTATCGAGTCCCACGGCATCTTGGGCAAGAGAACTTCGCTTCGCGTAGAGGTTGGGCCCGCAAACCGAGGGAGCGGGGCCTGTGACCAAGTCTCCGTCACTCCGGTGCCTATAACTTTTGATCCGTAAGGAGTTATGCGGAGCATAGCTTACCGTTGGAAAGCTCTCTATGATATCTACAACGGGGGCAGTAAGCCTGCTTGGCTGCACCTATTTTTGGAGCCCAAAATTGAACGTTTTCATCAACTTTGGGCCACTTTTCTTCTTTTTCTGTTGTTTCTTTATCCCGGATCATTCGTCGTGACTGGCAAAAAGGACGACACAAAAGGGATTTGCAACCCCAACATGACGAGTGTGATCATACCAGCACTAATACACGGGATCCCATCAGAACTCTGAAGTTAAGCGTGCTTGGGCGAGAGTAGTACAAGAATAGGTGACCCCCTGGGAAGTCCTCGTGTTGTACCCCACTTTTCATTTTGTTTTTTTGCCCCGTTCAGGCTTGCCAATTGCTTTATCCTTCATATTTCTATTATCGAGTCCCACGGCATCTAGGGCAAGAGAACTTCGCTTCGCGTAGAGGTTGCGCCCGCATACCGAGGGCGCGGGGCCTGTGACCAGGTCTCCGTCGCTCCGGTGCCCATAACTTTCGATCCTTAAGGAGTTATACGGTGTACAACATATTGTTAGAAAGCTCTCTAAGAGCTCTACGACGGGGGTAGCAAGCCTGCTTGGCTACGCCTGTTTTTGGAGCCCAAAATTGAACGTTTTCCTCAAATTCGGGCACTATTCTTCTTTTTGCGCAGTTTCTTCGTCCAGGATCATTCGTCGTGACCGACGAAAAGGATGACACATAAGGGCTTTGCAACCTCAACATGAAGGGTGCGATCATACTAGCACTAATGCATCGGATCCCATCAGAACTCCAAAGTTAAGCGTGCTTGGGCGAGAGTAGTACTAGAATGGGTGACCCCTTGGAAAGTCCTCGTGTTGACCCCCCCCCCCCCACCCACCTTTTCGTTTTATTTTTCTGCTCCATCCAGGCTTTCCAAGATGCTTTATCCCTGATATTTCTATTATCGAGTCCCACGGCATCTTGGGCATGAGAACTTCGTTACGCGTAGAGGCTGGGCCTGTAAACCAAGGGCGCGGGGCCTGTGACCAGGTCTCCATCGCTCCGGTGCCCATAACTTTTGATCTGTAAAGAGTTATGCAGTGCACAGTATAGCGTTGGAAAGCTCTCTTAGAGCTCTACGACAAGAGTAGCAAGCCTGCTCGGCTGCACCTATTTTCGGAGTTCAAAATCGAACGTTTTCCTCAGTTTCGGGCCACTTTTCTTCTTTTTGTGTTATTTCTTCATCCCGGATCGTTCGTCGTGACCGGCGAAAAGGACGAAACATAAAGGCTTTGCGACCTTAACATGACGGGTGCGATCATACCAGTACTAATGCACCATATCCCATTAGAACTCTGAAGTTATACGTGCTTGGGCGAGAGTAGTACTAGAATAGGTAACCCCTAGGAAGTCCTCGTGTTGCAGCCCCTTTTTCGTTTTGTTTTTTTGCCCTGTTCAGGCTTGCCACGATGCTTTATCCTTCATATTTCTATTATCAAGTCCCACGGCATCTTGGGCAAGAGAACTTCACTTCGCGTAGAGGCTGGGCCCGCAAACCTAGGGCGCGGGGCCTGTGACCAGGTCTCCGTCACTTCGATGCCCATAACTTTCGATCCGTAAGGAGCTATGCAGCGCAAAACATACCTTTGGAAAGCTCTCTGAGAGCTCTACAATGAGGAAAATAAGGCTGCTTGGCTACGCCTATTTTTGGAGCACAAAATAAAACGTTTTCCTCAGTTTCGGGACACTTTTCTTTTCTTTGCGCAGTTTCTTCATCCCGGATTGTTCGTCGTGACAGGTGAAAAGGACGACACATAAGGGCTTTGCGACCTCACCATGACGAGTGTGATCATACCAGCACTAATGCACCGATTCCCATCAGAACTCCATAGTTAGGCGTGCTTGGGCGAGAGTAGTACTAGAATAGGTAACCCCCTAGGAAGTCCTCGTGTTGCACCCCCCTTTTCGTTTTGTTTTATTGCCCCGTTCAGGCTTGCCACGATGCTTTATCCTTCATATTTCTATTATCGAGTCCCACGGCATCTTGTGCAAGAGAACTTCGCTTCGCGTAGACGATGGGCCTACAAACCAAGGGTGCGGGGCCTATGACCAGGTCTTCGTCGCTCCGATGCCCATAACTTTCAATCCGTAAGGAGTTATGCGGTGCACAGCATACCGTTGGAAAGCTCTCTTAGAGCTCTACGACGGGGGCAGCAAGCCTGCTAAGCTACGCCTATTTTTGGAACCCAAAATAGAATATTTTCTTCAGGTTCGGGGTACTTTTCTTCTTTTTACGCAGTTTCTTCGTCCCGAATCATTCGTCGTGATCGACAAAAAGGACGACACAAAAGGGCTTTGCGACCTCAACATGACGGGTGCGATCATTCCTGCACTAATGCACCGGATCCCATCAGAACTCCGAAGTTAAGCGTGCTTCGGCGAGAGTAGTACTAGAATAGGTGACTCCTTGGAAAGTCCTTGTGTTGCCCACCCCATTTCGTTTTGTTTTTCTGCGCCATCCAGGCTTGCCAAGATGCTTTATCCTTCATATTTCTATTATCGAGTCCCACGGCATCTTGGGCATGAGAACTTCACTACGCGTAGAGGGTGGGCTCGTGAACCGAGGGCTCGGGGCTTGTGACTAGGTCTCCGTCGCTCCGGTGCCCATAACTTTTGATTCGTAAGGAGTTATGCGGCTCATAGCATATACTTGGAAAGCTCTCTGAGAGCTCTACGACGGGGGGCAGCAAGCCTTCTCTGCTGCACCTATTTTTGCAGTTGAAAATTGAACATTTTACTCAGTTTCTCGTCACTCTTCTTCTTTTTGTTATGTTTCTTCGTCCCGAATCGTTCGTTGCGACCTCAACATGACGGGTACGATCATACCAGTACTAATGCACTAGATTCCATCAGAACACCGAAGTTAAGCGTGCTTGGTCGAGAGTAGTTTCAGAATAGGTAACCCCCTGGGAAGTCCTCATGTTGCACCCCCCTTTTCGTTTTGTTTTTTTGCCTCGTTCAGGATTACCAAGATGCTGTATCCTTCATATTTCTATTATTGAGTCCCACGGCATCTTGGGCAAGAGAACTTCGCTTAGCGTAGAGGCTGGGCTAGCAAACCGAGGGCACGGGGCCTGTCAACAGGTCTCTGCCACTCCGGTGCCCATAACTTTTGATCCGTAAGGAGTTATACCGCGCACAGCATACCGTTGTAAAGCTCTGTGAGAGCTCTACGACGGGGGAAACAAGCCTGCTCAGTTGCACTAGTTTTTGGAGTTCAAAATTGAACGTTTTGCTCAGTTTCGGGCAACTTTTCTTCTTTTTGTGCTATTTCTTCATCCCGGATCGTTCGTCGTGACCGGCGAAAAGGACGACACATAAAGGCTTTGCGACCTCAACTTGACGGGTGCGATCATACCAGTACTAATGCACTAGATCCCATCATATCTCCGAATTTAAGCGTGCTTGGGAGAGAGTAGTCCTAGAATGCGTGACCCCTTGGGAAGTCCTCGCGTTGTAACCCCCATTTTCGTTTTGTTTTTTTTCCTCGTTTGGGCTTGCCAAGATGCTTTATCCTTCATATTTCTATTATCGGGTCCCACGACATCTTGGGCAAGAGAACTTCATTTCGCGTAGAGGCTGGGCCCACAAACCGAGAACGCGGGGCCTGTGACAATGTCTCCATCGCTCCGGTGCCCATAACTTTTGATCCGTAAGGAGTTTTGCGCCGCACAGCATACCATTGGAAAGCTCTCTGAGAGCTCTACGACTGGGGCAGCAGGCCTGCTCGGCTGCGCCTATTTTTGTAGCCCAAAATCGAACATTTTCTTCACTCTTGGGACATTTTTCTTCTATTTGCGCTGTTTCTTCTTCCCGGATCGTTCGTCGTGACCGGCGAAAAGGACAACACATAAGGGCTTTGCGACCTCAACATGATGGGTACGATCATACCAGCACTAATACACCAGATCACATTAGAACTCCGAAGTTAAGCGTGCTTGGGTGAGAGTAGTACTAGAATGGGTGACCCTTTGAAAAGTCCTCGCGTTGCCCCCCTTCCCTCATTTTCGTTTTGTTTTTTTGCGCCATCCAGGCTTGCCAAGATGCTTTATCCTTCATATTTCTATTATCGAGTCCCACGGCATCTTGGGCATGAGAACTTTACTACACGTAGAAGCTGGGCCCATAAACCGAGGGCGCGAGGCCTGTGACCAGGTCTCCGTCGCTACGGTGCCCATAAAATTTGATCGGTAAGGAGTTATGTGACGCAAAATATACCGTTGGAAAGCTCTCTGAGAGCTCTACGACGGGGGAAACAAGCCTTCTCAGCTGCACCAGTTTTTGGAGTTCAAAATCAAACGTTTTGCTCAGTTTCGGGCAACTTTTTTTCTTTTTGTGCTATTTCTTCATCCCCGATCGTTCGTCTTGACCGGCGAAAAGGACAACACATAAGGGCTTTGCGACCTCAACATGACGGGTGCAATCATACCAGTGCTAATGCACTGGATCCCATCAGAACTCCAAATTTAAGCGTGCTTGGGCGAGAGTAGTACTAGAATGCGTGACCCCTTGGGAAGTCCTCGTGTTGCACCCCCCTTTTACGTTTTGTTTTTTTGCCTCGTTTAGGCTTGCCACGATGCTTTATCCTTCATATTTTTATTATTGAGTCCCACGACATCTTGCTCAGGAGAACTTTGCTTTGCGTAGACGCTGGGCTTGCAAACCGAGGGTGCGGGGCCTATGACCAGGTCTCCATCGCTCCGGTGCCCATAACTTTCAATACTTAAAGAGTTATGTGGCGCACAGCATACCGTTGGAAAGCTCTCTGAGAGCTCTACAACGAGGCAGCAAGCCTACTAAGCTACGCCTATTTTTGGTGCCCAAAATAGAACATTTTCCTCAGTTTCGGGGCACTTTTCTATTTTTTGCACAGTTTCTTCGTCCCGGATCGTTCGTCGCGATCAGCAAAAAGGACGACACAAAAGGGCTTTGCGACCTCAACATGACGGGTGCGGTCATTCCAGCACTAATGCACCGGATCCCATCAGAACTCCGAAGTTTAGCGTGCTTCGGCGAGAGTAGTACTAGAATGGGTGACCCCTTGAAAAGTCCTCGTGTTGCCCACCCCATTTCGTTTTGTTTTTCTACGCCATCCAGTCTTGCCAAGATGCTTTATCTTCATATTTCTATTATCGAGTCCCACGGCATCTTAGGCATGAGAACTTCGCTACGCGTAAAGGCTGGGCCCGTAAATCGAGAGCGCGAGGCCTGTGACCAGGTCTCCGTCGCTCTAGTGCCCATAACATTTGATATGTAAGGAGTTATGCGACACACAGCATACCGTAGGAAAGCTCTCTGAGAGCTCTACGACGAGGGCAACAAGCCCGCTCAGCTGCACCAGTTTTTGGAGTTCAAAATCAAACGTTTTGCTTAGTTTCGGGCAACTTTTCTTCTTTTTGTGCTATTTCTTCATCCCGGATCGTTCGTCGTGACCGGAGAAAAGGAGACATATAAGGGCTTTGCGACCTCAACATGACGGGTATGATCATACCATTGTTAATGCACTGGATCCCATCAGAACTTTGAATTTAAGCATGCTTGGGTGAGAGTAGTACTAGAATGCGTGACCCCTTGAGAAGTCCTCGTGTTGCACCCGCCTTTTTCATTTTGTTTTTTTGCCTCGTTTAGGCTTGCCACGATGCTTTATCCTTCATATTTCTATTATCGAGTCCCACAACATCTTGCGCAAGAGAACTTCCCTTTGCGTAGACGCTGGGCCTGCAAACCGAGGGTGCGAGGCCTACGACCAGGTCTCCGTCGCTCCGGTGCCCATAACTTTCAATCCGTAAGGAGTTATGCGGCGCACACAATATTGTTGGAAACCTCTCTGAGAGCTCTACGACAGGGCAGCATGCCTACTAAGCTATGCCTATTTTTGGAGCCCAAAATAGAACGTTTTCCTCAATTTCGGGGCACTTTTCTTCTTTTTGCACAGTTTCTTCGTCCCGGATCGTTCGTCGTGATCGCCAAAAAGGACGACACAAAAGGGCTTTGCGACCTCAACATGACGGGTGCGATCATTCCTGCACTAATGCACCAGATCCCATTAGAACTCGGAAGTTAAGCGTGCTTCGGCGAGAGTAGTACTAGAATGGGTGACCCCTTGGAAAGTCCTCGTGTTGCCCACCACATTTCGTTTTGTTTTTCTGCACTATCCAGGCTTGCCAAGATGCTTTATCCTTCATATTTCAATTATCGAGTCCCACAGCATCTTGGGCATGAGAACTTCACTACGCGTAGAGGCTGGGCCCGTAAATCGAGGGCTCGGGGCCTGTGACCAGGTCTCCGTCATTCCGGTGCCCATAACTTTTGATCCGTAAAGAGTTATGCGGCTCATAGCATACAGTTGAAAAGCTCTCTGAGAGCTTTACGACAGGGGCAGCAAGCCTTCTCGACTGCACCTGTTTTCGGAGTTGAAAATTGAACATTTTACTCAGTTTCGGGTCACTTTTCTTCTTTTTGTTATGTTTCTTCGTCCCAAATCGTTCGTTGTGACCAGCGAAAAGGATGACACATAAGGGCTTTGCGACCTCAACATGACGGGTGCGATCACACCAGTACTAATACACCAGATTCCATCTGAACTCCGAAGTTAAGCGTGCTTGGGCGAGAGTAGTTTTAGAATAGGTAACCCCCTGGGAAGTCCTCATGTTGCACCCCCCTTTTCGTTTTGTTTTTTTGCCTCGTTCAGGCTTTCCAAGATGCTTTATCCTTCATATTTCTATTATCGAGTCCCAAGGCATCTTGGGCAAGTGAACTTCGCTTCACGTAGAGGCTGGGCCAGCAAACCGAGGGCGCGGGGCCTGTCAGCAGGTCTTTACCGCTCCGGTGCCCATAACTTTTGATCCGTAAGGAGTTATACCGCGCACAGCATACCGTTGGAAAGCTCTCTGAGAGCTCTACGGTAGAGGCAACAAGCCTGCTCAGTTGCACCAGTTTTTGGAGTTCAAAATCGAACGTTTTGCTCAGTTTCAGGCAACTTTTCATCTTTTTGTGCTATTTCATCATCCCGGATCGTTCATCGTGACCGGCGAAAAGGACGACACATAAGGGCTTTGCCACCTCAACATGACGGGTGCGATCATTCCAGTACTAATGCACTGGATCCCATCAGAACTCCAAATTTAAGCGTGCTTGGGCGAGAGTAGTACTAGAATGCGTGACCCCTTGGGAAGTCCTCGTGTTGCACCCCCCTTTTTCGTTTTGTTTTTTTGCTTCGTTTAGGCTTGCCAAGATCCTTTATCCTTCATATTTCTATTATCGGGTCCCACGGCATCTTGGGCAAGGGAACTTCGTTTCGCGTAGAGACTGGTCCCGTAAACCGAGAGCGCGGGGCCTATGACATTGTCTCCGTCGCTCCGGTGCCCATAACTTTTGATCCGTAAGGAGTTATGCGCTGCACAACATACCGTTGGAAAGCTCTCTGAGAGCTCTACGATGGGGGTAGCAAGCCTGCTCGGCTGCGCTTGTTTTTGTAGCCCAAAATTGAACATTTTCTTCAGTCTTGGGACACTTTTCTTCTGTTTGCGCTGTTTCTTCGTCCCGGATCGTTCGTCCTGACCGGTGAAAAGGACGTTACATAAATGCTTTACGACCTCAACATGATGGGTGCGATCATACCAGCACTAATGCACCGGATCCCATTAGAACTCCGAGGTTAATCGTGCTTGGGAGAGAGTAGTACTCGAATGGGTAACCCCTTGAAAAGTCCTCGCGTTGCCCCCCCCCCTTTTCCTTTTGTTTTTTTGCTCCATCCAGGCTTGGCAAGATGCTTTATCCTTCATATTTCTATTATCGAGTCCCACGGCATCTTGGGCATGAGAACTTCGCTATGCGTAGAAGCTGGGCCCGTAAATCAAGGGCGCGTGGCCTGTGACCAAGTCTCCGTCGCTCCGGTACCCATAACATTTGATCTGTAAGGAGTTATGCGACGCACAACATATCGTTGGAAAGCTCTCTGAGAGCTCTACGACGAGGGCAACAAGCCCGCTCAGCTGCACCAGTTTTTGGAGTTCAAAATCAAACGTTTTGCTTAGTTTCGGGCAACTTTTCTTCTTTTTGTGCTATTTCTTCATCCCGGATCGTTCGTTGTGACAGGCGAAAAGGACAACACATAAGGGCTTTGCGACATCGACATGACGGATGCGATCATACCAGTGCTAATGCACTGGATCCCATCAGAACTCCGAATTTAAGCGTGCTTGGGCGAGAGTAGTACTAGAATGCGTGACCCCTTGGGAAGTCCTCGTGTTGCACCCCCCTATTTCGTTTTGTTTTTTTTTGCCTCGTTTGGGCTTGCCAAGATGCTTTATCCTTCATATTTCTAGTATCGGGTGCCACGGCATCTTGGGCAAGAGAACTTCGTTTCGCGTAGAGGTTGGGCCCGCAAACCGAGAGCACGGGGCCTGTGACAATTTCTTCGTCGCTCCGGTGCCCATAACTTTTGATCCGTAAGGAAGTTATGAGCCACACAGCATACCGTTGGAAAGCTCTCTTAGAGCTCTACGACATGCGTAGCAAGCCTACTCGGCAGCACCTGTTTTTATAGCCCAAAATCGAACATTTTCTTCAGTCATGGGATACTTTTCTTCTATTTGCGCTATTTATTAGTCCCAGATCGTTCGTCGTGACCGGCGAAAAGGACGACACATAAGGGCTTTGCGACCTCAACATGATGGGTGCGATCATACCAACATTAATGTACCAGATCCCATTAGAACTCCGAAGTTAAGCGTGCTTGGGTGAGAGTAGTACTAGAATTGGTAACCCCTTGGAAAGTCCTCGCGTTGCCCCTTCCCCTCCCCCCCCCCCTCTTTTCATTTTGTTTTTTTGTGCCATCCAGGTTTGCCAAGATGCTTTATCCTTCATATTTCTATTATCAAGTCCCACGGCATCTTGGGCATGAGAACTTCGCTATGCGTAGAAGCTGGGACCGTAAACCTAGGGCGCAAGGCCTCTGACCAGGTCTTCGTCACTCCGGTGGCCATAACATTTGATCGGTAAAGAGTTATGTGATGCACAGCATACCGTTGGAAAGCTCTTTGAGAGCTTTACGATGAGGGCAGTATGCCTGCTCGGCTGCACCTATTTTCAGAGTTTAGAATCGAACGTTTTTGCTCAGATTCGGGCCACTTTTCTTCTTTTTATGCTGTTTCTTCGTCCCGGATCGTTCGTCGTAACTGGCAAAAAGAACAACACATAAGGCCTTTGCAACCTCAACATGACGGGTGCGATCATACCAGTAATAATGCATCGGATCCCATAAGAACTCCTAAGTTAAGCGTCGTTGGGCGAGAGTAGTACTAGAATGGGTGACCCCTTGGGATGTCCTCGCGTTGCACCCCCCTTTTCGTTTTGTTTTTTTGCCCCGTTCAGGCTTGCCAAGATCCTTTATCCTTCATATTTCTATTATTGAGTCCCACGACATCTAGGGCAAGAGAACTTCGCTTTGCGTAGAGGCTGGGCCCGCAAACCGTGGGCGCGGGGCCTGTGACCCGGTTTCCGCCGCTCCAATGCCCATAACTTTCGATCCGTAAGGAGTTATACGGCGCACAGCATACCGTTGAAAAGCTCTCTGAGAGCTTTACGACAATTACAATATGCCTGCTCAGCTGTGCCTATTTTCGTTGACCAAAATCGAACGTTTTCTATAGTTTCGGGGTACTTTTGCTTTTTTTGCGCTATTTCTTCATCCCAGATCGTTCGTCATGAACGGCGAAAAAGATGACACATAAGGGCTTTGCGACCTTAATATGACAAGTTCGCTCATACCAGCTCTAATTCATCGGATACCATCAGAACAACGAAGTTTAGCATGCTTGGGTGAGCGTAGTACTAGACTGGGTGACCCCTCGGAAAGTCCTCGTGTTGCACTCCCATTTTTGTTTTGTTTTTTTGCCCCGTTCAAGCTTGCCAAGATGTTTTATCCTTCATATTTCTATTATCGAGTCCCACGGCATCTTGGGCAAGAGAACTTCGCTTCGCATAGAGGCTGGACCCGCAAACCGAAGACGCGGGGCTTGTCACTAGGTCTCCGTCTAACCGGCGCCCATAACTTTCAATCTGTAAGGAGTTATGCGGCGCACAGCATACCGTTGGAAAGCTCTCTGAGAGCTCTACGACGAGGGCAGCAAGCCTGCTCGGCTGTGCCTATTTTTAGAGGCCAAAATCGAATGTTTTCCTCAATTTTAGGGTATTTTTCTTCTTTTTGCGCAATTTCTTCATCCCGAATCGTTCATCGTGACTGGCAAAAAGGACGATGCATTAGGGCTTTACGATCTCAACATGACGGGAGTGATCATACCAGCACTAATGCAACAGATCCCATCAGAACTCCAAAGTTAAGCGTGCTTGGGCGAGAGTAGTACTAGAATAGGTGACCTCTTCGAAAGTCTTTGTGTTGCCCTCCCCCTTTTCATTTTGTTTTTTTGCCCTGTTTAGGCTTGCCAAGATGCTTTATCCTTCATATTTCTATTATCGAGTCCTATGACATCTTGGGCAAGAGAACTTCGGTTCGCGTAGACGATGGGCCTGCAAACCGGGGGCGCGGGGACTATGACCATCTTTCCGTGCTCCGGCCCCCATAACTTTTGATCCGTAAGTAGTTATGCGGTGAATAGCATACCGTTGGAAAGCTCTCTAAGAGCTCTACAACGGGGGCAGCAAGCCTACTCGGTTGCGCCTATTTTTGTAGAACAAAATCGAATGTTTTCTTCTATTTCAGGGCACTTTTCTTCTTTTTACACTGTTTCTTCATCTCGGATCGTTCGTCGTGAGCGGTGAAAAGGACGACACATAAGGTCTTTGAGAACACAACATGACGGGTGCGATGATACTAGCTAATGCACCGGATCCCATCAGAACTCTGAAGTTAAGCGTACTTTGGCGAGAGTAGTACTAGAATAGGTGACCCCTTGGGAAGTCCTCGTGTTGTACCCCCCTTTTCGTTTTATTTTTTTGCCCCGTTCATGCTTGCCAAGATGCTTTATCCATCATATTTCTGTTATCGAGTCCTACGGCATCTTGGGCAAGAGAACTTCGCTTGGCGTAGAGGTTGGGCCCACAAACCGAGGGCGCGGGGCTTGTAACTATGTCTTTGTCGATCTGGTGCCCATAACTTTTTATCCATAACGGCACATAGCATGCCGTTGAAAAGATCTCTGAGAGCTCTACGACGCGGGCAGTAAGCCTGCTTGGCTGTGCCTGTTTTCGAAGCCCAAAATCGAACGTTTTCTTCAGTTTTGGGGTACTTTTCTTCTTTTTGCGATGTTAATCGTCTCGGATTGTTTGTCGTGACCGGCGAAAAGGACGACACATAAGGGCTTTGCAACCTTAACATGAAGGTGTGATTATACTAGCACTAATGCCCCGGATCCCTTCAGAACTCCAAAGTTAAGCGTGCTTAGGCGAGAGTAGTACCAGAATGGGTGACCCCTTGGGAACTCCTCATGTTGCCCCCTTTTTCGTTTTTTTTTTTTGCACCATTCAGGCTTGCTAAGATGCTTTATCCTTAATATTTCTATTATTGAGTCCCACAGCATCTTGGGCATGGGAACTTCGCTACGCGTAGAGGCTGGGCCTGCAAACCGTGGGCGCGGGGCCTGTGACCAGGTCTCCGTCGCTCCGGTGCCCATAACTTTAGATCCGTAAGGAGTTATGCGGTGCACAGCATACCGATGGAAAGCTCTCTAAGAACTCTACGATGAGGGCAATAGGCCTCCTTGGCTATGCCTGTTTTAGTAGACCAAAATCGAATGTTTTCTTCTATTTTGGAGCACTTTTTTTCTTTTTGCGTTATTTCTACGTCCCGGATCGTTCGTCATGTCCGGTGAAAAGGACGACACATTAGGGCTTTGCAACCTCCACATGACGGGTGCAATCATACAAGCACTAATGCTCCAGATCCCATCAGAACTCCATAGTTAAGCATGCTTGGGTGAGAGTAGTACTAGAATGGGTGACCCCTTGGAAAGTCCTCGTGTTGCCCTCCCCCTTTTCATTTTGTTTTTTTGCCCCGTTCAGGCTTGCCAAGATGCTTTATCCTTCATATTTCTATTATTGAGTCCTACGACATCTTGGGCGAGAGAACTTTATTTCACGTAGAGGCTGGGCCCGCAAACCGGGGGCGCGGGGACTGTGACCATGTCTCCGTCCCTCCGGTGCCCATAACTTTTGATCCGTAAAGAGTTATGCGGCGAACAACATGCCGTTGGAAAGCTCTTTAAGAGCTCTACGACGGTGGTAGCAAGCCTGCTCGGCTGCGCCTATTTTTGTAGCACAAAATCTAACGTTTTCTTCAGTTTTGGGGCATTTTTCTTCTTTTACGCTGTTTATTCATCCCGGATTGTTCGTCGTGACTGGCGAAAAGGACGACACATAAGGGTTTTGCGACCATAACATGACGGGTGCGATCATACCAGCACTAATGCACCAAATCCCATCAGAACTCCGAAGTTAAGCGTACTTGGGCAAGAGTAATACTAGAATGGGTGACCCCTTGGGAAGTCCTCGTGTTGCACCCCCCTTTTCGTTTTGTTTTTTTTTCCCTGTTCATGCTTGCCAAGATGCTTTATCCTTCATATTTCTATTATCGAGTCCTACGGCATCTTGGGTAAAAGAACTTCGCTTCGCGTAGAGCCTGGGCCCGCAATCCAAGGGTGCGGGGCTTGTAACCATGTCTCCGTAGCTCCGGTGCCCATAACTTTTGATCCGTAAGGAGTTATGCGGCACACAGCATAGCGTTGGAAAGCTCTCTGAGAGCTCTACGACGGGGGCAACAAGCCTGGTTAGCTGTGCCTGTTTTTGTAGCCCAAAATTGAACGTTTTCTTCAGTTTTGGGGCACTTTTCTTCTTTTTGCGATATTTCTTCGCCCCGGATCGTTCGTCGTGACCAGCAAAAAGGACAACACATGAGGGCTTTGCGACCTAAAAATGACGGGTGTGATTACACTAGCACTAATGCTCCGGATGCCATCAGAACTCCGAAGTTAAGCGTGCTTGGGCGAGAGTGGTACTAGAATGGGTGACCCCTTGGGAAGTCCTCGTGTTGCACCCCCTATTTCGTTTTGTTTTTTTGCCCCGTTCAGGCTTCCTAAGATGCTTTATCCTTCATATTTCTATTATTGAGTCCCACGGCATCTTGGGCATGAGAACTTTGCTACGCGTAGAGGTTGGGCCCACAAACCGTGGGCGCGGGGTCGGTGACCAGGTCTCCGTCGCTCTGGAGCCCATAACTTTCGATCCGTAAGGAGTTATGCGGCACACAGCATACTGTTGGAAAGCTCTCTAAGAGCTCTACCACAAGAACATTGGGCCTGCTCGGCTGCGCCTATTTTCATAGCCCGAAATCGAACGTTTTCTTTAGTTTTAGGGCACTTTTCTTCTTTTTGCGCTGTTTCTATGTCCCAGATCGTTCGTCGTGACCGGCAAAAAGGATGACACATAAGGGCTCTCCGACTTCAACATGACGGGTGTGATCATACAAGAACTAATGCACCGGATTCCATTAGAACTCTGAAGTTAAGCGTGCTTAGATGAGAGTAGTACTACAATGGGTGACCTCTGGGAAAGTCCTCGTGTTGCACCCCCATTTTCGTTTTGTTTTTTTGCCCCGTTCAGGCTTGCCAAGTTGCTTTATCCTTCATATTTCTATTATCGAGTCCCACGGCATCTTGGGCAAGTGAACTTCGCTTCGTATAGAGGGTGGACCCGCAAACCGAGGACGCGGGGCCTGTCACCAGGTGTCCGTCGAACCGATGCCCAAAACTTTCGATCCGTAAGGAGTTATGCGGTGCACAGCATACCGTTGGACATCTCTCTAAGAGCTCTACGACGGGGCAGCAAGCCTACTTGGCTGTGCCAATTTTTGGAGCCCAAAATTGAACGTTTTCCTCAGTTTCTGGGTACTTTTCTTCCTTTTGCGCAGTTTCTTCATCCCGGATCGTTCATCGTGACTGGCGAAAAGGACGACACATAAGGGCTTTACGACCTCAACATGACTGGAGCCATCATACCAGCACTAATGCACCAGATCCCATCAGAACTCCGAAGTTAAGTGTGCTTGGGCGAGAGTAGTACTAGAATGGGTGACCCCTTGGAAAGTCCTTGTGTTGCCTTTCCCCTTTTTGTTTTGTTTTCTTGCCCCATTCAGGCTTGCCAAGATGCTTTATCCTTCATATTTCTATTATCGAGTCCTATGACATCTTGGGCAAGAGAACTTTGTTTCGCGTAGACGCTGGGCCTGTAAACCGGGGGCGCAGGGACTGTGACAATGTCTCCGTTGCTCCGGCGCCCATAACTTTTGATCCGTAAGTAGTTATGCTGTGAACAGCATACCGTTGGAAAGCTCTCTAAGAGCTCTACCACGGGGGCAACAAGCCTACTCGGCTGCACCTGTTTTCATAGAACAAAATCAAATATTTTCTTCTGTTTCAGGGTACTTTTCTTCTTTTTACGTTGTTTCTTCTTCACAGATCATTCGTCGTGACCGGCAAAAAGGACGACACATAAGGTCTTTGCGACCACAACATTACGGGTGCGATCATACCAGCACTAATGCACCAGATCCCATAAGAACTCCGAAGTTTAACATACTTGGATGAGAGTAGTACTAGAATGGGTGACCCCTAGGGAAGTCCTCGTGTTGTACCCCCCTTTTCATTTTGTTTTCTTGCCCTGTTCAGGCTTGCCAAGATCCTTTATCCATCATATTTCTATTATCGAGTCCTACGGCTTCCTGGTCAAGAGAACTTCGCTTCGCGTAGAGGCTGGGCCCGTAAACCGTGGGCTCGGGGCCTGTGACCAGGTCTCCGTCGCTCCGGTGCCCATAACTTTTTATCTGTAAGGAGTTATGCAGTGCACAACATACCGTTGAAAAGATCTCTAAGAGCTCTACGACGTGGGCAGCAAGCCTACTTGGCTGTACCTGTTTTCGTATCCCAAAGTCGAATGTTTTCTTCAATTTTGGGGTACTTTTCTTCTTTTTGCGATGTTTCTTCGTCCCGGATCGTTTGTCGTGACCAACGAAAAGGATGACACATAAGGGCTTTGCGACCTCAACATAACGGGTGTGATTATACTAGTACTAATGCCCCGGATCCCATCAGAACTCCGAAGTTAAGCGTTCTTGGGCAAGAGTAGTACTAGAATAGGTGACCCCTTGGGAAGTCCTCGTGTTGCACCCCCTTTTTGTTTTGTTTTTTTGCCCCGTTCAGGCTTGCTAAAATGTTTTATCCTTCGCATTTCTATTATCAAGTCCCATGGCATCTTGGGCGTGAGAACTTCGCTACGCGTAGAGGCTGGGCCCGTAAAACCGTGGTCGCGGGGCCTGTGACCAGGTCTCCGTTGCTTCGGTGCCTATAAATTTCGATCCGTAAGGAGTTATGCGGCGCACATCATATCGTTGGAAAGCTCTCTAAGAGCTCTACGACAAGGGAAGTAGGCCTCCTCGGCTGCGCCTATTTTCGTAGACCAAAATTGAACGTTTTCTTCTTTTTGTGCTGTTTCTAAGTCCCGGATCGTGCGTCGTGACCGGCTTAAAGGATGACACATTAGGGCTTTGCGACCTCAACATGACGGGCGCGATCAAACAAGCACTAATGCACCAGATCCCATCTGAATGCCGAAGTGAAGCATTCTTGGGTAAGAGTAGTACTAGAGTGGGTGACCCCTTGGAAAGTCCTCGTGTTGCCCTCCCCCTTTTTATTTTGTTTTTTTGCCCTGTTCAGGCTTGCCAAGATGCTTTATCCTTCATATTTCTATTATCGAGTCCTACGACATCTTGGGCAAGAGAACTTTATTTCACATAGAGGCTGGGCCTGCAAACCGGGGCGCAGGGACTTTGACCATGTCTCTGTCGCTCCGGTGCCCATAACTTTTGATTCGTAAGGAGTTATGCGGCGAACAACATATCGTTGGAAAGCTCTCTAAGAGCTCTACGATGGGGGCAGCAAGCCTGCTCGGCTGCGCCTGTTTTTGTAGCCCAAAATCGAACATTTTCTTCAGTTTTGGGGCACTTTTCTTCTCTTTACGCTGTTTTTTCATCCCGGATCGTTCGTCATGACCGGCAAAAAGGACGACAAATAAGGGCTTTGCGACCACAACATGACGGGTGCGATCATACCAAATCCCATCAGAACTCCGAAGTTAAGCGTACTTGGGCGAGAGTAATACTAGAATGGGTGACCCCTTGGGAAGTCCTCGTGTTGTACCCCCCTTTTCGTTTTGTTTTTTTTCCCCGTTCAGGCTTGCCAAGATGCTTTATCCTTCATATTTCTATTATCGAGTCCTACGGCATCTTGGGCAAGAGAACTTCGCTTCGCGTAGAGGCTGGGCCCGCAATCCGAGGGCGCGGGGCTTGGAACCATGTCTCCGTCGCTCCGGTGACCATAACTTTTGATCCGTAAGGAGTTATAAGGTGCATAGCATACCGTTGGAAAGCTCTTTGGGAGCTCTACGACGGGAGCAGCAAGCCTGCACAGCTGTGCCTATTTTCGTAGCCCAAAATCGAACGTTTTCTTCAGTTTCAGGGCATTTTTCTTCTTTTTGTGATGTTTCTTCATCCCGGATCGTTCGTCGTGACCGGAAAAAAGGATGACACATTAGGGCTTTGTGACCAAAAAATGTCCAGTGCGATTTAACTAGCACTAATACTCCAGATCCCATCAGAACTCCGAAGTTAAGCGTGCTTGGGCGAGAGTGGTACTAGAATGGGTGACCCCTTGGAAAGTCCTCGTGTTGCACCCCCATTTTCGTTTTGTTTTTTTGCCCCGTTCAGGCTTGCCAAGTTGCTTTATCTTTCATATTTCTATTATCGAGTCCCGCGGCTTCTTGGGCAAGAGAACTTCGCTTCTCATAGAGGCTGGACCATCAAATCGAGGACGCGAGGCCTATCACCAGGTGTCCGTCGAACCGGTGCCCATAACTTTCGATCCGTAAGGAGTTATGCGGTGCACAGCATACCGTTGGACAGCTCTCTGAGAGCTCTACGACGGGGCAGCAAGCCTGCTCGGCTGTACCTATTTTCGGAGCCCAAAATCGAACGTTTTCCTCAGTTTCTGGGTACTTTCTTCTTTTTGCGCAGTTTCTTCATCCCGGATCGTTCATCGTGACTGGCGAAAAGGACGACACATAACGGCTTTACGACCTCAACATGACGGGAGCGATCATACCAGCACTAATGCACCAGATCCCATTAGAACTCCGAAGTTAAGTGTGCTTGGGCGAGAGTAGTACTAGAATGGGTAACCCCTTGGAAAGTCCTCGTGTTGCCCTCCCCCTTTTCGTTTTGTTTTTTTGTCCCGTTCAGGCTTGCCAAGATGCTTTATCCTTCATATTTCTATTATCGAATCCTATGACATCTTGGGCAAGAACTTCATTTCGCGTAGATGCTGGGCCTGCAAACTGGGGGCGCAGGGAATGTGACAATGTCTCCGTCGCTCCGGCGCCCATAACTTTTGATCCGTAAGTAGTTATGCGGCGAACAGCATGCCGTTGGAAAGCTCTCTAAGAGCTCTACAACGGGGGCAGCAAGCCTACTCGGCTGCGACAGTTTTCATAGAACAAAATCAAACATTTTCTTCTGTTTCAGGGCACTTTTCTTCTTTTTACGCTGTTTCTTCTTCACGAGTCGTTCGTCATGACCGGCGAAAAGGACGACACATAAAGTCTTTGCGACCACAACATGACGGGTGCGATCATACCAGCACTAATGCACCGGATCCCATCAGAACTCCGAAGTTTAGCATACTTGGATAAGAGTTGTACTAGAATGGGTGACCCCTTGGGAAGTCCTCGTGTTGTACCCCCGTTTTTGTTTTGTTTTTTTGCCCTGTTCAGGCTTGCCAAGATGCTTTATCCATCATATTTCTATTATCGAGTCCTACGGCATCTTGGGCAAAAGAACTTCGCTTCGCGTAGAGGCTGGGCCCGTAAACCGTGGGTGCGAGGCCTGTGACCAAGTCTCCGTCGCTTCGGTGCCTATAACTTTTGATTTGTGAGGAGTTATGCGGTGCACAGCATACCGTTGAAAAGATCTCTGAGAGCTCTACGATGTGGGCAGAAAGCCTGCTTGGCTGTGCCTATTTTCGTATCCCAAAGTTGAACGTTTTCTTCAATTTTGGGGTACTTTTCTTTTTTTTGCGATGTTTCTTCATCCCGGATCGTTTGTCTTGACCGGCGAAAAGGATGACACATAAGGGCTTTGCGACCTCAACATGACGGGTGTGATTATACTAGCACTAATGCTCTAGATCCCATCAGAACTCCGAAGTTAAGCATGCTTGGGCAAGAGTAGTACTAGAATAGGTGACCCCTTGGGAAGTCCTCGTGTTGCACCCTCTTTTTCGTTTTGTTTTTTTGCCCCGTTCAAGCTTGCTAAGATTCTTTATCCTTCATATTTCTATTATCGAGTCCCACAGCATCTTGGACATGAGAACTTCGCTGCGCGTAGAGGCTGGGCCCGCAAAACCGTGGGCGCGGGGCCTGTGACCAGGTCTCCGTCTCTCCAGTGCCCATAAATTTCGATCCGTAAGGAGTTATGCGGCGCACAACATATCGTTGGAAAGCTCTCTAAGAGCTCTACGACGAGGGCAGTAGGCATCCTTGGTTGCGCCTGTTTTTGTAGACCAAATTCGAACGCTTTCTTATGTTTTGGAGCACTTTTCTTCTTTTTGCGCTGTTTCTACGTCCTGGATCGTTCGTTGTGACCGGCGAAAAGGATGACACATTAGGACTTTGCGACCTCAACATGACGGGCGCGATCATACAAGCACTAATGCACCAGATCCCATCTGAACTCCGAAGTTAAGCATGCTTGGGTGAGGGTAGTACTAGAATGGGTGACCCCATGAAAAGTCCTTGTGTTGCCATCCCCCTTTTCATATTATTTTTTTGCCCTGTTCAGGCTTGCCAAGATGCTTTATCCTTCATATTTCTATTATCGAGTCCTACGACATCTTGGGCAAGAGAACTTCATTTCACGTAGAGGCTGGGCCCGCAAACCGGGGGCACTAGGACTTTAACCATGTCTCCGTCGCTCCGGTGCCCATAACTTTTGATTCGTAAGGAGTTATGCGGCGAACAGCATACCATTGGAAAGCTCTCTAAGAGCTCTACGACGGGGGCTACAAGCCTGCTCGGCTGCGCCTATTTTCGTAGCCCAAAATCTAACATTTTCTTCATTTTCGGGGCACTTTCTTCTTTTTACACTATTTTTTCATCCCGGATCATTCGTCGAGACCGGCGAAAAGGATGACACATAAGGGCTTTGCGACCACAACATGACTGGTACGATCATACCAGCATTAATGCACCAAATCCCATCAGAAGGTACTTGGGCAAGAGTAATACTAGAATGGGTGACCCCTTAGGAAGTCCTCGTGTTGCACCCCCCTTTTCGTTTTGTTTTTTTCCCCGTTCAGGCTTGCCAAGATGCTTTATCCTTCATATTTATATTATCGAGTCCTACAGCATCTTGGGCAAGAGAGCTTCGCTTCGCGTAGAGGCTGGGCCCGCAATCCGAGGGCGCGGGGCCTGGAACCATGTCTCCGTCGCTCCGGTGCCCATAATTTTTGATCCGTAAGGAGTTATAAGGTGCACAACATACTGTTGGAAAGCTCTCTGAGAGCTCTACGACGCGAGCAGCAAACCTGCTCAGCTGTGCCTATTTTGTAGCCCAAAATCGAACGTTTTCTTCAGTTTCAGGGTATTTTTCTTCTTTTTGCGATGTTTCTTCGTCCCGGATTGTTTGTCGTGGCTGGCAAAAAGGACGACACATGAGGGCTTTGCGACCTAAAAATGTCGAGTGCGATTACACTAGCACTAATACTCCGGATCCCATCAGAACTCCGAAGTTAAGCGTGCTTGGGCGATAGTGGTACTAGAATGGGTGACCCCTTGGGAAGTTCTCGTGTTGTACCCCCTTTTTCGTTTTGTTTTTTTACCCCGTTTAGGCTTGCTAAGATGCTTTATCCTTCATATTTCTATTATCGAGTCCCACGGCATCTTGGGCATGAGAACTTCGCTACGCGTAGAGGTTGGGCCCGCAAACCGTGGGTGCAGAGCCTGTGACCAGGTCTTCGTCGCACTGGTGCCCATAGCTTTCGATCCGTAAGGAGTTATGCTGCGCACAGCATACCGTTGGAAAGCTCTCTAAGAGCTCTATGACGAGAACAGTAGGCCTGCTCGGCTGCGCCTGTTTTTGTAGCCCAAAATCAAACATTTTCTTTAATTTTGGGGCACTTTTCTTCTTTTTACGTTGTTTCTATGTCCCGGATCGTTCGTCGTGATCGGTAAAAAGGACGACACATAAGGGCTTTTCGACTTCAACATGACGGGTGCAATCGTACAAGAACTAATGCACCGGATCCCATCAGAACTCTGAAGTTAAGCGTGCTTGGATGAGAGTAGTACTAGAATGGGTGACCCCATGGAAAGTCCTCGTGTTGCCCCCCCTTTTCGTTTTGTTTTTTTTACGCCATCCAGGCTTGCCAAGATGCTTTATCCTTCATATTTCTATTATCGAGTCCCATGGCATCTTACGCATTAGAACTTCGCTACGCGTAGAGGCTAGGCCCGTAAACCGAGGGCGCGGGGCCTGTGACCAGGTCTCCGTCGCTCCGGTGCCCATAACATTTGATCCGTAAGGAGTTATGCGACACACATCATACCGTTGGAAAGCTCTTTGAGAGCTCAACGACGGGGGCAGCAAGCCTGCTCGATTGCACCTGTTTTCGAAGTTCAAAATTGAATGTTTTGCTCAGTTTCGGGACACTTTTCTTCTTTTTGTGCTGTTTCTTCGCCCCGGATCGTTCGTCGTGACAGTCGAAAAGGATGACACATAAGGGCTTTGCGACCTGAACATGACTAGTATGATCATACCAGCACTAATGCACCGAATCCCATCAGAACTCCGAAGTTAAGCGTGCTTGGGCGAGAGTAGTACTAGAATGGGTGACCCCTTGGGAAGTCCTCGTTTTCCACCCCCTTTTTCGGTTTTGTTTCTTTGCCCTGTTCATGCTTGCCAAGATGCTTTATCCTTCCCATTTCTATTATCGAGTCCCACGGCTTCTTGGGCAAGAGAACTTCACTTCGCGTAGAGGCTGGGCCCGTAAATTGTGGGCGCGGGGCCTATGACCCGGTCTCCGTCGCTCCGATGCCTATAACTTTCGATCCGTAAGGAGTTATGCGGCACACAGGATACCGTTGGAAAGCCCTCTGAGAGCTCTACGACGGGGGAAGTATCCCTTCTCGGCTGTGCGTGTTTTCATAGCCCAAAATTCAACATTTTCTTCAGTTTTGGGGCAGTTTTGTTATTTTCGCGCTGTTTCTTCATCCCGGATCGTTCGTTATGACCGACAAAAAGGACGACACATACGGGCTTTGCGACCTCAACATGACGGGTACGATTATACCCGCACTAATGCACCGGATCCCATCAGAACTCTGAAGTTTAGCGTGCTTGGGTGAGAGTAGTACTAGAATGGGTGACCCCTTGGGAAGTCCTCGTGTTGTACCCCCTTTTTTGTTTCGTTTTTTTGCCCCATTCAGGCTTGCCAAGATGCTTTATCATTCATATTTCTATTACCGAGTTCCACGACATCTTGGGCAAGAGAACTTCGCTTCGCGTAGAGACTAGGCCCGCAAACCGAGGATGCTGGGCCTGTCACCAAGTCTCTGTCAAACCGGTGCACATAACTTTCGATCCGTATGGAGTTATGCGGCGCATAGCATACCGTTGGAAAGCTCTCTTAGAGCTCTATGACGGGTGCGATCATACTAGCACTAATGCACCGGATCCCACCAGAACTCCAAAGTTAAGCGTACTTGGACAAGAGTAGTAATAGAATGGGTGACCCCTTCGGAAGTCTTCGTGTTGCACCCCCCCTTTTCGTTTTTTTTTTTGCCCCGTTCAGGCTTGCCAAGATGCTTTATCCTTTATATTTCTATTATCGAGTCCCACGGCATCTTGGGCAAGGGAACTTCGCTTCGCGTAGAGGCTGGGAGCGCAAACAGAGGGCGCAGGGCCTGTGACCAGGTCTCCGTCGCTCCGGTGCCCATAACTTTCGATCCGTAAGGAGTTATGCAGCGCACAGCATACCGTTGAAAAGCTCTCTGAGAGCTCTATGACAGGGACAACAAGTCTGCTCGGCTGCGCCTATTTTTAGAGCCCAAAATCAAACTTTTTCCTCAGTTTTGGGGCACTTTTCTTCTTTTTGCGCAGTTTCTTCATCCCGGATCGTTCGTCGTGACCGGTGAAAAGGACCACACATAAGGGCTTTACGACCTCAACATGATGGGTGCGATCATACCAGCACTAATGCACCGGATCCCATCAGAACTCCGAAGTTAAGCGTGCTTGGGCGAGAGTAGTACTAGAATGGGTGACCCCTTGGAAAGTCCTCATGTTGCCCCCGCCCTTTTCGTTTCATTTTTTTGCGCCATCCATGTCACGCCCCAACTCGACCCCACCTACGATCAGTCAGGACACAACGGAATTTCAACAGTATAACGACAGTAATTAAGACGCCGAGGTTTAAACCAACCTCTCAGTACATCATACGTTCAACTCCTCAACCAAACAACAATCAATTCCTCAATACCATTAACAACATACAACATAACCATATTATACAATAATCATCCTTAGACAATCCATTCATAGTTATACGCCTTTGTTCCAACATAATACCTTAACTTTATCATACATGTCAAAATAGACTTTAAACCAATTTAGTAATCTAAACAAGGTCAAAAGAAGACTACTAAACCATTATACATAAGTCTTTATACTAAGGTAGGTTTTACATTACATCATATTACAATAACTATAAATAATCTCATGACAAAGACTCCTGCACATAAGACTCATCCACGTAAGACACATTTTCCCCTTCTGGAGGCACGTACCCGTAATCTTGCTCAATAACACCTTTATGCATGCAATAATAGAGAGTGAGCTTATATAAACAAGCTCAGTGAGGATCTGATAAATCTCTAACAGTATTTACTATACTCCTCAGAATTGATCCTTTGAGAAGTAAACACGCAATAAAGCATCAATAACAATATAAACTCATAACTATAATGACCAATCAATAAAGGATACTCTAGTTGGTGTAGCTCCAAACGCCATCACGATCTCAACCATTCTTCTTACAATTCCCCATTACTCACGCACCCGAGGTACCTCACTAGCCCTTCCCTCCATGACACCTCCGTCATGCGAGCTGGGGGTAGTCTCTGGTAGTCATGCCGTTATCAACCCGACAGCCTGATGCTGCCCGAGAGGTGGTACACACATACCGAGACTCAGCAATAATAATAAACATCATTCACATAAGGACAATCTAGCAGAATTGCCTATCTCCCGGTTCATCAATCATCAATCAATAATCATCAATATATCATCAATTATCATCAATATAACATTAAGTAATCAATTAAACAACAAATAACTAAGTTAGATGACAAAGTAGGCCATCCAACTTAACATGCATTAAACACATAATCTAACCCTAGTCTAACCATCAACAACTCGCAATTCAATCACTCAAACACCACCCAATCATCTAAAGGCTCAATTCAACAATTTAAAGAAAGACAACCTAAACTTCAAATAATCATATCTTACCTTCTACTAATCCAAATCACTCGAAATCAGTTTCTAACACTCACCCATTCAATCAACTACATTAGCCCTCTCGGAAACCAACGAAGACACATCAAAATCAAGCCCAACAACCCTAAAACCTCAATGCACCTAGGCTGAAATTTTTGAATTTTCACCCAAACATTGCAATCGAAAATTCGGCATTATAACGGCGTTACCACGTAATTAACAAACTTTTAGAAATTGACGGCAATCGATTCCAACCACAACAACTCAAGATAATCCTCAAATGGCTAATTAATCAACTTTTAATACCCGAAAATAAATAATTTCGCTACAATGGTTCAAATCTCATAGTAATACACATAAACGATCCTTAGCATGCACTGAGCAATAATATAACTTCAAATTAACATTCTAACGGTTCAAAATGCAGTTATGAGCAAAAACAAAAAAAATGACTTTTGAGATCTAGAATTTTTCTCTCACCTTTGATGCGATATAAGCCTAGATATGCATGCAATACGTGCCCAACAAGCAGAATCCAACTCGACACGAAATTCTACGGACAAAAACTAGGTTTTTCTATGAAAAATTATTTTGAAAACCTTGAAAATTCTTTCTCTTTTCTACCTTGAACCTCTCGGCCCTTTGTGTGTGTTGATGAGTATGTTTTGTGTGCTTTATAATGTGTGTAACTACAAAATACTCAAAAGGAAACAAAATAAATAAAGTCAAATTTGAAAACTAAGAAATTTTTAGTGTTTTCTTGACTTTTAATTCATTTTCTTGATCACCATTGCTCAAAACAATTATACAACACCCAAGATAGCTCAAGTAAGTTATTTTTAGGTGACAATAAGTTTTACATTCAAACAATTCTGCCCGAGTCGGCTTAAAACTCGTTTTCTTGCAAAAGAAAGTGTAAAAATCTTTAAAATTTCAAAATCGATTCCAAATCCGTTTTAATCAAACACGGGTCTATTAATACTCGAGGACTAGGTTTTAAAATGTTTAAAACACCCCTATAAAAATTTTAGCGGACAGGTGTTCAAAAATATTATTCACCAAATCCGACAATAAAATTTCTGATTCCGTTTTTTATGAAAATTTCATGAATGCACACTTAGCATTTATTAGGAGTATTAATCACTTATTTAGCACATTCTAAGTCATATAGCACATAAACAGGTCAATTCACGCAAAACGAGGTAAAGCACGCAAATCGAGATAAAGCAAAATATGGGGTCTCACATTCTCCCCCCTTAAAGAAATTTCATCCCCAAAATTCTTACTTGCTGAACGGAAAAGATCTGGATACTGCTGCTGCATCTGATCTCGCCTCTCCCAAGTAGCTTCCTCAATACCGTGATGCTTTCACAACACCTTGACCATCGGAATCTTCTTCGACCTCAACTCTCGTTCCATCTGATCAAGAATACGAATCGGTCGCTCGTCATAAGTCAGATTCTCACGAAGCTATAATGGCTCTGGCTCAAGAATATGAGAAGGATCCAGATTATATTTTCGAAAATTAGACACGTGAAATACATCGTGGACATTAGAGAAATTCTCCAGTAAAGCCAATCGATATGCTAAGTTACCAACTCTGCTAGTAATCTCAAACGGCCCCACAAATCTCAGACTCAACTTACCACTTTTACCATAACGAGCAAACCCTTTCGAGGAGACAATCTCAAGAAAACCCAATCTTCAACTGCAAACTCCAAGTGCTGACGACTCTTATCAGCATAACTCTTGAATCTACTCTGAGCTGTAAGCATTCTCTGCGTGATCAACTGAACATTCTCGATCTTCTCTAGAAGCTCTGGCATAATAGTCGGAGCTGGCGTTCCTGTTCTTGTAGCTACTTCTGGGCACGTGGGTATCTTTGATCGAGTTTAGGCAGCTTTCAGTCCTGGGAAAGCCCTATCGGAACTTGTTTCAAGAAGGAATGTGTGAGATTGAGTTGTAACATCAGGGTTGAGTGAACAGGGCTTGTTCTCGAAGAAAGAAATCGTAAGGCATTTACCTACCTTAGATAGATGCCAGGATAAGGATTCGCAGGGGATATTGAATGAAAAGAGGAAGCAAGACAGACAAGTAAGGCACGAAGAGGCTCCAATAAGGTTTAGGCTTGAGGTTTACGTAGCCTATATAAGTATCCCAAGTTGTCGGAATAGACAAAAGGAGCTGCAGGCCAACTCATAATAGAATCCGATGCTTTGAGAGAAGGGTGTGAGGGAGAAGACGATCTTAGAATCGAGCATCCGAAGAAGCCAAGTTCATGCCATCAAAGGGAGGACTCTTGTTAAACCTAAGTTACCAACTCTGCTAGTAATCTCAAACGGCCCCACGAACCTCGGACTCAGCTTACCACTTTTACCATAACGAGCAAACCCTTTCGAGGAGACAATCTCAAGAAAACCCGATCTCCGACTGCAAACTCCAAGTCCTGACGACGCTTATCAGCATAACTCTTGAATCTACTCTGAGCTGTAAGCATTCTCTGCCTGATCAACTGAACATTCTCGATCTTCTCTAGAAGCTCTGTCATAATAGTCGGATCAATAGTCTTCATCTCCCCTACTTCATCCCAATACAAAGGTGAACGGTGTAACACCGCGATCCCTCTCGAGACCGGAGGTTCTATCAATCGATCTAATCACAACCCAAACCAAACCCCGGCATAATTTTCAGGGAAAATGGATGGAGTCTCCCCAGTTTCTAGGCGAAATATATAACCTGCAACAGCATATGAGTGGACCAACACCGTGTCCAACCATACAAACTACCTCAAGGCCATCCGAGTCTCGGTTCTCAACAATTAAACTCAGCAAGTATACATACATTTCCAATTTAAAAGCTACCCTATCTCTTTTCATTTTTGACAAGTACATTCAAACTAGACAATTAAACCATACTAAGCTACTGCATAAAATAAACTATCATGCCATTCTAATTCTTTTCCTTTGATCATTACAAACATGCATTGAAGTTAAATTATATTAAGTAGATACATAATCTAACTTATCAAACTACTTCAACAACCTAATGAAACTTAAATTACATATCTTTTAACAATAAATACAAGCAACATATGAACATACATCTTTACAACTTCAACACTCAAGCCACATAGGCACGCAAGACAACTCTTCAGGCACGAACTTTCACGAAATCACGAACTTTCTAGCTAACATGACATTTCCTGAAATGTGGTGGTGAGGAGTGAGTATACACAACACGTATACTCAGTGAGGGTGAGACAGATATTGAGTTGGAGAGAAAGAAAGTCGTGCAATGCAAATAAGACAATTAAGCAATATAACTGATAAATAAGCAATCAAAACAAACAATCAATACAAAAATCAATTACTGAAAGCATTAACACAACCATTCAAAGCTATACCACACTTTGAACGCTATGGTTCACTCATACGAGCAATGTACCATTTCACGAGCGATACATCAATCTCGAGCTTGATGTTGACAACGATGACAATAAGCGCGCATCCACCTTATAACACCAGTTTGGAATACCCGGAAGTGTCCATCAATTCTACGACCCAAATCTCCTTGGGAGGCAACCCAAGCGAGAAAAGGGAATAGCCACGGAGCTAGAGCAACCAACACTGGCAACCCGAGGCTACCCAGAGAGGCCCATCACTCACGCGCGAGACACTATGCAATGCAAGACTCGATACAAGGCAATAAACGAGCGATAGCACAACAATACAAACTAGTGACAACAAACGAGATAACAAGCAATCACAATCAATTCTGGTATTAAACTAACTTTTCAAGCATAACAAGCAATAATAAGCAATAGTAACATCAATTAAACAAGTAACGGCAGTTCAAACACGAAAACAACAAATATCACTATTCAACCCCAACTTCCAAGGACAATTACGAGCAAACGAGCTACGGGATTAGGAAACCGATTTCACTACATTCACTCAGGCACTACAAGGCACGTTTCTATGTCACTAAACTTCACTTTCTCACCCGAGACCCGAAAGTCCACCTACTGCGTTTGAACTACAGCTATGCTAACCGGTCATTCAATCAACGCCACAACAGTGCCAAAAGTGCTTCCATGCCCTCAATTACGAAACCCCCAACTCAATTCGAGCACGGTCAACTTTTGGTCAAACGGCCCCTTTACGTTTCTTTGTCTAATTTCCAATTTTAACAAAGGCCAATCCGTTTTTATTTCACATTTTATCTTTCTATCACTAATGGCACCTATCCAAATCAATCAATGGCAATTCGGATCGAAATCCAAAATTCTAGGGTTTACTATTCATAATTCACTATTCATGTTCTTCCCCAATTTCAAATACACAGTTTCAACCGTAAAAATTACTAAATAACTATCAAGCAATGCTCTACGAACCCTAAAGAAGCATTTACAATCAATTTCAGGCATTATAATGCACTAAATATCAAATCTAAAACTTTGTATCAAAAATCAAATTTCATTTAATATGCACAAAAGCATGAAAACCCTCACAGAGATTGAAGACCAAGACCTGCAAGGACCCGAGCCACGACCCCCGAGCAATTCCACGCGCAATTGTAGAAGAAAATGCAAGAAAAATCATCTTTTTTCCTTCCTTGTGATTTTCGGCCATGGCAAGGACATAGGAGGCATTTTGCAAATTGTTTGTTTTTATTTTAGCCTTGTTTTATTATTTATTAGGTGACAAAGGGCATTTTGGTCTTTTGCAAAATCAAACTTTAATTAAAAATAGTCAAATAAGCTTATTTTGATGCCATTAAATCTAATTCAACTTAAAACAATGCAATTAAATGAAAAACAACTAAAACTAGTTAAATTAAGCTAAAAACATTTTTCACTAAATCCGAAAAATATTTCTCTAACTCTTATTTTCAAAATTCTACGATCGAACGGTCACTAATCGATCGCTAATAAAGTGATGAGCAATAATATAAAACTTTAATTCTTTGAAAAGTAGAATAGTAGAATAGTTTAAACTTCACTCCGGCTCGGAGTTACTTTTCTCATTTATTTGAAAACCGAGTGATTTTAATGCAAAACAACCAATTATTAAAATAATCAAAACAATCAAGGTAATCAATATTCATTTAAAATAATTAATTTATCTATTTCTAGAACATTTTAAAGAATTAGGAAGTTAATATTAAGCTACAAATGAAAGTTAATATAACGCGTAGTTAAATACAATTAAACACTAACACTTAAGGTGACACTTAATTAATCACAAGAGAATAAATTCAATTGCTATAATTATTAGAAATAGATAATAATCTTTTAATTATTCAATATACAATTACTAAATGCTTCCAAGAGAAATATGAAAATAGTGCAAATTGATTGATTTAACTAATTAAACATTTAATCAAATGCAGTCAGGTGCTATTAAATGCATGCCGGGTTCGGGTTATCACATCCTTCCCCCCTTAAAACAATTGCGTCCTCGCAATTCTTCTTCCAATAGGACCCTGCATCATCTAAAATCCAACTCTGACTAATCTTCATCGGTTGCTGAGCAAGATAGTATATAAGAATGCTCGTAGGAAATCCCGAATAGAAATTCCAATCAAGAATGTCGAGGAAATACCAACTAAAGACTGAAGCAAAGATACTGTAGATATTATCAATACCACATACTAATGGCAGGAAGAGTACCGAAGGAATACCCTATTTAAGAATCTTTAATAGAAGTCTAACAAGTACCCAATAAGAAAGTTAGGAGATAGCCAGAGAAGATACACCTCATGCAGTGCTGATTGCCGTACATAGACCCAGCTGAAAGTTTTGTAAAGGAATATAGAGAAGAATACCAAAGGCCAACCTCAAAATGAAATCTTCCAATCACTGTGTTCCTACCGCAACATCTTAGTCAAACAGCAAGTATAGATTCCCCTGAATGGAAAGGCCGAAGGAAAAGCCGTAAACAGTACAAGATAATAAGTCCAAGCAAAATTCCAAGTGTAAGATCTTCCAATAAATGCCAATAAGGAAAATACTAGTAGAATGCCCAATAAGAATTCCAAAGAATACCGTAAGTAATACTATACAATAAGTCCGATAGGAATTCCAAATACTAAACCTACTGAGGAACACTGAAGAAGATATCCGAAACAATGCTCCAATAAGAAAGTAGCCAAGTTTGCCTAATAAATAAATACTAAATAATTGCCACTGAGAATTCCAGAAAATACCATTGAAGAATTTCTAATCAGGGATGCCAATGTCACACCAATAAAGACCGAGACACATATATACCATAGATAATACTGTGCAGTAAGGCCGATTGACATCCCAATAGCCAAATCCACCGAGAAATGCCAACCGAAGTCTCCAAAGAATAACCAAATAAAACCCCAAGAGAAAGCTACTCTTTCACAACTGTTAAGCACAGAGGAGGACCATAGAGATTCGCCAATAACCGAGCTCCAAAAGCAAACACCAATTCCCAAATAAAGGCTAGTCAAATGCCATTCATTTCCTGCCAATCCATACACCTTGAAAAGCCAGCGGTGAACCACTTTCTTCAGGGGAGAAAGACGACTTACTTACCATTTCAATAGGACATGTATGAATGCCAATATATCATAGTTATACATATGCCTTAAGCTATTATGCCAGCAAGTTTACAAAAGAGTTTATTCAACAAAGTCACTCAAGCATAACAATCAAGTCAAGCACAACATAATCAATTCAAATCACGGCACAACCAATTCAAGACATTCCAATACACACATTACAAGCAATACTCTAAGCAAATAACAATTCACGAGGTCGATTCGATTCACAATACCAATTCAATAGGTCAATTCAATGCACAACTAGACACTTTACTTCACTTAGCACACAATTAACACATAACACATAACTATATCACATAGGAGCACACATTTATGTCAAGACACACAATCTCACATACAAGCATACACTTTCAAGACACACTTAACAAGCACACATTCAAGGACCACTACCCACCAGACCGAGGACCCTGTCCCGACTTATGAGCTAAATAAGCTCTGATACCACCTGTAACACCGCGATCCCTCTCGAGACCGGAGGTTCTATCAATCGATCTAATCACAACCCAAACCAAACCCCGGCATAATTTTCAGGGAAAACGGACGGAGTCTCCACAGTTTTTAGGCAAAATATATAACCTGCGACAGCATATGAGTGGACCAACACCGTGTCCAACCATACAAACTACCTCAAGGCCATCCGAGCCTCGGTTCTCAACAATTAAACTCAGCAAGTATACATACATTTCCAATTTAAAAGCTAACCTATCTCTTTTCATTTTTGACAAGTACATTCAAACTAGACAATTAAACCATACTAAGCTACTGCATAAAATAAACTATCATGCCATTCTAATTCTTTTCCTTTGATCATTACAAACATGCATTGAAGTTAAATTATATTAACTAGATACATAATCTAACTTATCAAACTACTTCAACAACCTAATGAAACTTAAATTACATATCTTTTAACAATAAATACAAGCAACATATGAACATACATCTTTACAACTTCAACACTCAAGCCACATAGGCACGCAAGACAACTCTTCAGGCACGAACTTTCACGAAATCACGAACTTTCCAGCTAACATGACATTTCCTGAAATGTGGTGGTGAGGAGTGAGTATACACAACACGTATACTCAGTGAGGGCGAGACAGATATTGAGTTGGAGAGAAAGAAAGTCGTGCAATGCAAATAAGACAGTTAAGCAATATAACTGATAAATAAGCAATCAAAACAAACAATCAATACAAAAATCAATTACTGAAAGCATTAACACAACCATTCAAAGCTATACCACACTTTGAACGCTATGGTTCACTCATACGAGCAATGTACCATTTCACGAGCGATACATCAATCTCGAGCTTGATGTTGACAACGATGACAATAAGCGCGCATCCACCTTATAACACCAGTTTGGAATACCCGGAAGTATCCATCAATTCTACGACCCAAATCTCCTTGGGAGGCAACCCAAGCGAGAAAAGGGAATAGCCACGGAGCTAGAGCAACCAACACTGGCAACCCGAGGCTACCCAGAGAGGCCCATCACTCACGCGCGAGACACTATGCAATACAAGACTCGATACAAGGCAATAAACGAGCGATAGCACAACAATACAAACTAGTGACAACAAACGAGATAACAAGCAATCACAATCAATACTAGCATTAAACTAACTTTTCAAGCATAACAAGCAATAATAAGCAACAATAACATCAATTAAACAAGTAACGGCAGTTCAAACACGAAAACAACAAATATCACTATTCAACCCCAACTTCCAAGGACAATTACGAGCAAACGAGCTACGAGATTAGGAAACCGATTTCACTACATTCACTCAGGCACTACAAGGCACGTTTCTGTGTCACTAAACTTCACTTTCTCACCCGAGACCCGAAAGTCCACCTACTGCGTTTGAACTACAGCTATGCTAACCGGTCATTCAATCAACGCCACAACAGCGCCAAAAGTGCTTCCATGCCCTCAATTACGAAACCCCCAACTCAATTCGAGCACGGTCAACTTTTGGTCAAACGGCCCCTTTACGTTTCTTTGTCTAATTTCCAATTTTAACAAAGGTCGATCCGTTTTTATTTCACATTTTATCTTTCTATCACTAATGGCACCTATCCAAATCAATCAATCGCAATTCGGATCACAATCCGAAATTCTAGGGTTTACTATCAAGCAATGCTCTACGAACCCTAAAGAAGCATTTTCAATCAATTTCAGGCATTATAACGCACTAAATATCAAATCTAAAAATTTGTATCAAAAATCAAATTTCATTTAATATGCACAAAAGCATGAAAACCCTCACAAAGATTGAAGACCAAGACACGCAAGGACCCGAGCCACGACCCCCGAGCAATTCCACGCGCAATTGTAGAAGAAAATGCAAGAAAAATCATCTTTTTTCCTTCCTTGTGATTTTCGGCCATGGCAAGGACATAGGAGGCATTTTGCAAATTGTTTGTTTTTATTTTAGCCTTGTTTTATTATTTATTAGGTGACAAAGGGCATTTTGGTCTTTTGCAAAATCAAACTTTAATTAAAAATAGTCAAATAAGCTTATTTTGATGCCATTAAATCTAATTCAACTTAAAACAATGCAATTAAATGAAAAACAACTAAAACTAGTTAAATTAAGCTAAAAACATTTTTCACTAAATCCGAAAAATATTTCTTTAACTCTTATTTTCAAAATTCTACGATCGAACGGTCACTAATCGATCGCTAATAAAGTGATGAGCAATAATATAAAACTTTAATTCTTTGAAAAGTAGAATAGTAGAATAGTTTAAAATTCACTCTGGCTCGGAGTTACTTTTCTCATTTATTTGAAAACTGAGTGATTTTAATGCAAAACAACCAATTATTAAAATAATCAAAACAATCAAGGTAATCAATATTCATTTAAAATAATTAATTTATCTATTTCTAGAACATTTTAAAGAATTAGGAAGTTAATATTAAGCTACAAATGAAAGTTAATATAACACGTAGTTAAATACAATTAAACACTAATATTTAAGGTGACACTTAATTAATCACAAGAGAATAAATTCAATTACTATAATTATTAGAAATAGATAATAATCTTTTAATTATTCAATATACAATTACTAAATGCTTCCAAGAGAAATATGAAAATAGTGCAAATTGATTGATTTAACTAATTAAACATTTAATCAAATGCAGTCAGGTGCTATTAAATGCATGCCGGGTTCGGGTTATCACAAACGGCACTTACGACCGTAAAGAGCTGAAAAAGGTGCCATCCCAATAGTAGCTTGATAACTATTGTTATAGGCAAACTCGGCAAGTGTTAGATGTTTCTCCCAGTTCTTCCCGAAGTCTGGAACACAAGCTCTGAGCATATCCTCCAAAATCTGAATAGTTCTCTCAGACTGACCGTCGATCTGTGGATGATACGCTGTACATAAGTTCAACTGAGTACCCAAAGTCTCTTGAAGTTTTTCCCACAAACGAGAAGTAAATCGAGGATCTCAATCTGAGACAATACTAGATGAAATCTCGTGAAGTCTAACAATCTGATCCAAATAAAGATCCGTCGATTTTATAACTTTATCTAGGTGCGCGCATGGGGCACCCACGCCGCATGATGGTGCGCGCATGCCGCACAAAGGTGCCCGCATGGGGCGCGCATGCGGCACGATGGTGCACGCATGCGGCCCACATGCCGCACGAAGGTGCGCGCATGGGGCACCCATGCCGCACGAAGATGCACGCATGGGGCGCCCATGCCGCATGATGGTGCGAGCAAGCCACACAAAGGTGCTCGCATGGGGCGCCCATGCCGCTCGATGGTACTGCATGCCGCACGATGGTGTGCGCATGTGGCCAACATGCCGCACGAAGGTGAGCGTATGGGCCACCCATGCCGCACGATGGTGCGCGTATGGGGCGCTCATGCCGCACTCTGGTACGTGCATGTGGCTCGCATGCCGCAAGAAGGTGCGCGCATGGGGCACCCATGCCGTACAAAGGTGCGCGCATGGGGCGCCCATGCAGCACGATGGTGCGCTCATGGGGCGTCCATGCCGCACGAAGGTACACGCATGGTACGCCCATGCCGCACGATGGTGCGCGCATCGGGCTCGCATGCCGCACGATGGTGCGCGCATGTGGCCCGCATGCCGCATGAAGGTGCGCGCATGGGGCGCCAATGCCGCACGAAGATGTACGCATGGGGCGCCCATGCTGCACGATGGTGGGCGCATGCCGCATGAAGGTGTGCACATCTGGCACCCATGCCGCTCGATGGTGCGCGCATCGGGCACGCATGCTGCACGATGATGCGCGCAACTGGCCCACATGCCGCACGAAGGTGCGCGCATTGGGCGCCCATGCTGCACGATGGATCGCGCATGGGGTGCGCATGCTGTACGATGGTGCGCGCATGTGGCCAGCATGCCCGTACGATGGTGCACTTATCGGGTGCGCATGCGGAACGATGGTTCGCGTATGTGGCCCGCATGCCGCACGAAGATGCGTGCATTGGGTGCCCATGCCACACGATGGTTCGCGCATGGGACGCACATGCCGCACGATAGTGCGCGCATGTGGCCCATATGTTGCACGATGGTGCGCGCATGGGGCGCCTATGCCGCACGAAGGTGCGCACATGCTGCGCCCATGCCGCACGATGGTGCGCACATGTGGCCCGCATGCCGCACGAAGGTGCGCGCATGGGGCGCCCATAACGCACGATTGTGCGCGCAAGTGGTGCACGCGGGGCGCTGTTTGGGTACTGTTGGGGCACGGCTGGGCCACTGTGGGGGTACACTTGGGGGACGATGGGGGATGTTGGGGGACGACTTTGGCACTACTAGGGGACGTTGGGCACAACGGGCAATGTTAAGCATTCGGGGGAATTGGGCATGCGGAATGTATTATGACATGAATGTGGACATTGATATTCTTGTACAAGTGGTTTCCGAATCTTCGAAGTAGTCTTAACCTTTGCCTTGTCCGACAAACAGTTCGTCACATTTGTGAGACGAAATAGATTAATCGATTTCCCAATCCAGCCAAAAAAAAAATTTAACACCAAATATCATGTAAACAAATTAATTTATGAATTAATACAAAATTTTCTGAATTTTCTAGTATTTTTTCTGATTTTTCCCTATTTTTCGTAATTTTTAAATATTAAAAATGAATTTTTCAAAAAAAATATTTTTGAATATCATTTAACAAATTTATGTATGAATTAATAAAAATTTTTTTGAATTTTCTACTATTTTTTTCTGATTTTTCCCTATTTTTCGCAATTATTAAATATTAAAAAATATTTTTTCGAAGAGCAAGTTGTGTACGAAGATCATGCCATATGGGGCCTTTTATAGTGTAAAATACCCATTATGAATCTCTGGCAAAATGTACGCTACTGCTGTCACTTGGGTTTTTGCATCTAAATGTATTATATGGGGGTATGTAGTGTCAAGCCTCTTGGTCAAGGGCCATGCAAGGGGACGTTGTGGGCACTTCGTGGCACATTGTAGGCTATATCGTGGGCTATATTGTGGGCGGGAATACCTACCGAGTGAATTACGCCGAGGTATTGCATTGCATACCCGTGCATTGGGGCCGTGCCACCCCCGCCCCACGTCCCCCAGCATGTCCCTCGGCGCGGCACCAGGATGGCAAATGAGGAACGTGGTGGCTTCCCTAGCCCCTCATTATCCATCTTGGTGCTGCAACACCGTTGACGTCATTGGGATGGATAATGAGGGGGCAAGTGGTTGCCCAAGCACAAAACTAGCCATCCCCGTGCCGCAGGCTAGGTACACGTTGGGGGACATTCCCGTCCCCCGATGTGTCGTTGGGCCTGCGCGATGCGCGAATCGCCTAGCACACAAATCCATGGCCGTTACCGAGGGATGCGCGCGGCCATGGTCTAGTGTTGTGGTGATCCAAGCACCGCGTGGGCTTGGTTGGCTCTTGGGGGACGGTGCGGGCAAGCGTGATGCGCGAATCGCCTAGCACACGTGGCATTGGCTTTCGTTAAGCAACGACGCGAGCGTTGCGATGAGACGATTACTAATGCTTCAATGTCGGGGTGATCCAACCCCATGCCTCCTTGAATCCGTCCCCCGGTGGGTTCTGACGTGCCTGTGTGATGCGCGAATTACCTAGCACACGACGCCATGGTCCTTGCTAAGTCGTAATGTGACGGACGTGGTCTAGTGTCGTGGCGATCCAAGCACCGCGTGGGCACGAAAGTAGTTTGCTTGTCCCGTTCTGTGCATACGGGGGTACGGTGGGGGGCATGCGAGATGCGCGAATCGCCTAGCACATGTGGCATTGGGTTTCGTTAAGCAACGACGCAAGCGTTGCGATAAGACGATTGCTGATGCTTTAATGTCGTGGCGATCCAAGCACCATGCGGCCTTGAAGCCGTCCCCCGGTTGGCTCCGACAGACTTGTGTGATGCGCGAATCGCCTTGCACACGACACCATGATCCTCGCTGAGTTGTAATGCGACGGACGTGGTCTAGTGTCGTGGCGATCCAAGCACCGCGTGGGTAAGAAGGTAGTTTGCTTGTCCCGTTCCATGCATACAGGGGGACGGTGGGGGGCATGCGTGATGTGCAAATCGCCTAGCACATGTGGCATTGGCTTTCGTTAAGCAACGACGCGAGCGTTGCGATTTGACGATTGCTGATGCTTCAATGTCGTGGCGATCCAAGCACCATGCAGCCTTGAAGCCGTCCCCCGATTGGTTCCGACGGGCCTGTGCGATGCGTGAATTGCCTAGCACACGACGCCATGGTCCTCGCTGTGTCGTAATGCGACGGACGTGGTCTAGTGTCGTGGCGATCCAAGCATCGCGTGGGCAGGAAGGTAGTTTGCTTGTCCCATTCCGTGAATACAGGTGCATACAGGGGGACGGTGGGGGGCATGCGGGATGTGCAAATCGCCTAGCACATGTAGTATTAGCTTTCGTTAAGCAACGACGCGAGCGTTGTGATGAGACGATTGCTGATGCTTCAATGTCGTGGCGATCCAAGCACCATGCGGCCTTGAAGCTGTCCCCCGGTTGTTTCCGACGGGCTTGTGTGATGCGCGAATCGCCTAGCACACGACGCCATGGTCCTCGCTGAGTCGTAATGCGACGGACGTGGTCTAGTGTCGTGGCGATCCAAGCACCGCGTGGGCAGAAAGGTAGTTTGCTTGTCCTGTTTCATGCGTACGGGTACATATAGGGGGATGGTAGGGGGCATGCGTGATGCGCGATTCGCCTAGCACATGTGGCATTGGCTTTCGTTAAGCAACGACGCGAGCGTCGCGATAAAACGATTGCTGATGCTTCAATGTCGTGGCTATCCAAGCACCGTGCGGCCTCGAAGCCGTCCCCCGGTGTGTTCCTATGGGCCTGCGTGATGCGCGAATCGCCTAGTACACGATGCCATGGTCCTCGCTGAGTTGTAATACGACGAACGTGGTCTAGTGTCGTGGCGATCCAAGCACCGCGTGGGCATGAAGGTAGTTTGCTTGTCCCGTTCCGTGCATACGGGTGCATACAGGGGGACGGTGGGGGGGCATGCGTGATGCGCGAATCAACTAGCACATGTGGCATTGGCTTTCATTAAATGACGACACGAGCGTTGCGATGAGACGATTGCTGATGCTTCAATGTCATGGCGATCCAAGCACCATGCTACCTCGAAGCCGTCCCCCGGTGTGTTCCCACTGGCCTGCGCGATGCGCGAATCGCCTAGCACACGACGCCATGGTCCTCGCTGAGTCGTAATGCGAAGGACGTAGTCTAGTGTCGTGGCGATCCAAGCACCGCATGGGCAGGAAATCCGTTTTCGATTGGTTCCTCAGTTGCGTGCAATCGGTGCATGGTCGGGCACCACGAAGTAGGCCCTTAAGCTTTCGACGTGCGGCATGGTGATGCACCTCGTGCTGGTCCCATCCCGTGTCCCTCAGAAATTCTTTGTGCCTAGCGGTGCGTGCTCGGGCCATCTCGTCGGTTCCGTTCGCCTGAAGGGCTTCGTTTGCCTAGACGGTGAGGCGGTTACCGGCTTGGTGGTCTGGGCATAGCGAACGTGATAGCACATGAGTGGTGGTCGGCTTGTGTGGGTCGGTTGGATCCCTGCTTGAGCAGCGACGTTTGCCCTTGCTTTCCTCTTCATTCGCGGGCCGAGTTCTTACGTTGCCTCGGTCGGTAGGTCGGTTTCCTGTGTTGCGTACCTACAAAGAAGGTAGTCTAAAGTCACATCGTCCATCTTTTGCCTTGCGTCTGCCTTCGTGGACGACGTGGGACGAACCCCTAAGCACGTCCCGTGGTCTACGCTGCTCACTCCAACAAGTGCGGCACACATGGCCCGTGGGGCGTCGCTCGATCTCTCGGATGTAGCACACCATGACGGTATGGGGTCCTTGGCCTCTCTTTGCCCTAAATCAGCGTTCGTCGCTAATCGCGTACGACGGTCGTGCGCTCGTCTCGAGCCGTCGACCCTTAGGGGACGATGTGCCTCGTGCGACACCGGCGTCGATAAGGAATGCTACCTGGTTGATCTTGCCAGTAGTCATATGCTTGTCTCAAAGATTAAGCCATGCATGTGTAAGTATGAACTAATTCAGACTGTGAAACTGCGAATGGCTCATCAAATCAGTTATAGTTTGTTTGACGGTATCTACTACTCGGATAACTGTAGTAATTCTAGAGCTAATGCGTGCAACAAACCCCAACTTCTGGAAGGGTTGCATTTGTTAGATAAAAGGTCGACGCGGGCTCTGCCCGTTGCTGCGATGATTCATGATAACTCAACGGATCGCACGGCCCTCGTGCCGGCGACGCATCATTCAAATTTATGCCCTATCAACTTTCGATGGTAGGATAGTGGCCTACCATGGTGGTGACGGGTGATTGAGAATTAGGGTTTGATTCTGGAGAGGGAGCTTGAGAAACGGCTACCACATCCAAGGAAGGCAGCAGGCGCACAAATTACCCAATCCTGACACGGGGAGGTAGTGACAATAAATAATAATACCGGGCTCAAAGAGTCTGGTAATTGGAATGAGTACAATCTAAATCCCTTAATGAGGATCCATTGGAGGGCAAGTCTGGTGCCAGTAGCCGCAGTAATTCTAGCTCCAATAGCGTATATTTAAGTTGTTGCAGTTAAAAAGCTCGTAGTTGGACTTTGGGATGGGTCGGCCGGTTTGCCTCATGTGTGCACCAGTCGTCTCGTCTCTTCTGCCAGCGATGCGCTCCTGGCCTTAACTGGCCGGGTCGTGCCTCCGTGTCACGCCTCAACCCGGCCTATAGAGGTTAGACTAGGGTGTGATCTAAACATTCATATCATTTCATGTACTTAATCGTCCATTAAAGTTTAACACTTAACATTTTAGCCTAAACTCTATAAATTCTTTGGAAAACCGGCAGCATAACGGCTGTAATTGGGCTCTTTAGTTTGACCTAATTTTCTGAAGACCTCAAAACTTTCAATCTCGATTTTGTTTCCAACTAAGATTACTATTTATAACCAATTGAAACGCCTACTAGTTATCTCGAAGTCTCGTTCGTTTGTTAATCCTTGTTACAAAAGTACCTGTTCATCTTAGTCTAATAAGTACCTGTTTAAGATTGGATAGATTCATTTACTTAATCCATTACCTGATACTTCATAATCCTGTGATAGATACGATACTAGCCGGTAGCAATAGCAAAATCGACCGTAAGAGTGTCTAACTAGTTATGAACAGTACAAGCCAAAATTAGACCCCAAATTACAACAGGGGTCATTTACAATACAACAACAAGCAACATAATAAATACTCTTCAAGCAACATATCGTTCACAAAATGGCCATAGTCAAGTAAGGCACGTAGGGCAAGCAATCATTCCAAGGAATCATCATTAGGCACGTTGTCCTCGGGTACCTATTCCTGGTCTTCTTCACCTGAGATGATAAAAGAGGGTGAGTCCTTATGAACTCAGCGAGGAGGAACGAGAAATAAGTTTTGAAACTCATTTTCCGGCTCAACTTATGAAAACCCTTTTTGCAAGCATGACATATATCATAAGTAAGTTCATAATGTAATATAAAAGTAAAAGAACACAATTACCCGTCTTTCCTCCCCGAGGTCCTCTAGGAACCAAACGAGAGTACTTATACACATAGTGAAAAGGATACGGTGAGCTTTTGCTCTCAGTTCATTTCCAATATCAGTTGTTGCGGCCGACTTCAAATCATCCCCTTATCACGCCAAATGGGTGTACTCCGGATGTACCCCAAAATTCTACGACCCAACTCTCTGAGGAAGTCTAGCCCTCAACCAAGAGAGGGAATTGGACAATGGTAGTCACGGTTGCACCGGCAAGCCTGATGCCGCCCGGTGTGCGTTAACGCTACCACGCCAGAATGTAAGGTTGCAACCTTGTATGCAATGCACATGTATGCCATTTAACATTTCACATTGGGAGGTCAACAAAGTAGGTTACCTCCGAGCAAGTATATGATCATATTTTGACATATTGGCATATAAGGCATTGTAAGAACATGTACATTCACTTTGTAAAACACTTAGGAGCATGTGAACATTTAACGGACAGCCAAGTATCACCATATAAAACAAGTCATATAGCTCATTTCGAAGTTCACATAATCAAATAATAAGATTATTCAACATGCAACGACATCTACGTAGGACCGGGTGCAAGAAAGGTCTACTTGTCAACATGTAATCATCGGAATCACATTTAGGGCTATAAGGGCAACTACGGGCAGCCTACTAATCACATAATTAAACACGATATCCATAGGATCAACACTTAGCGAGTTTTCCTAGTCATTAGGGTTTCAATTCATGCTCACCCATGCGATTAAGCCCTAAGTTGTCACGTAAATAAACTCAAGCCTTGCATCGATTAATTAAAACACCCTCAAGCATTCAAAACAGTCCACACAACATCCAAGTGTCACAATCCCAAGAATTTAATACAACAAGAGAAGTTACAATAATTTTCAAAGCAAATCCCTAATTGAAAACCTCACTGCAATGGTCTGTTTTCTCACAATCATTGAGACAAGCAAACAAACTCCAATTCCATTGAACAAAATTCCAAATTAAATCTTAAGGAGTGAACTAAATCCAGAAACAAACCTCGCATCATTTGGAGTTCGGGTTCAAGAGTTATAGCCAAAACCGTGAGACTACGCAAAACTGTCCAAATTTGTACACATTTCAATACTTGTCGTTTTTGAGGACCTTAGGGTCAGATTTAGCCTTAGTCTATTTCTGATAAAAATGTCCAAAACGGAAAAATATAGCAGCATACTAAATTTCATGCATTTGGGATATCATTTACTAAGTCAAAACTGGCTCGTTCTACAAGGACAGTGAATCTGCCAAAACCTGCTTCATTTTCCCAGATTTTCCAGATTTGGACACATTTTGATATTTTGCCATTTTGAGGATCTTAGAGTCAAAATTAGCTTTGTCCTATTTCGATGGAAAATTCCCAGAACTGGAAAAACTAGCGATCTTCCAATTTTAACGCATTTTCAGCATCATTTACCTGGTCAAAATCACTTCGTTCCAATAGAACAGAAAGCTGTCAAATACGCGATTTCACCTATCTTCACATTCTAGCCAAATATCTTGCCATGCATGCTCACAAAAGCTCATGTACACACATATATCACAATTACAGAGGTAAAAATAGGCATTTAAAGGCATGCATGTGGTTTTTAAAAGCTTTTCAAAGAAGTTTTAGCCCTCACCTTAGCAAGACAACAAAGAAGATGCACAAACTCTTGATGAAGCACAATGTCGACCCTTTTCCTTGCTTAGCCGAGAGACAATTTGAGATTTCTCTAATTCCTAGCTTAGTAACCATGTTCTTAGTATGTGCAAATGGCTAGAACAAAAAGAAAATGAAATGGAAGCTAACAAACTTACCTAAGCCGAAGTGAAAGTGCTATGAGCTTGCATGTGCGACTTTTGCATTCTAGCTTGCTTGGTCGAGTTCCTTGGTAGCTTGGAGGTCTTGATGAATCTTAGGTTGATGAACCTAAGCTATGGAGTGTAGAGTTTCAGCTAGGGCCGAGAGAGAGAGAAGAAATGAGAGAGTGAGAGAACAATGAGGGAAAGAAAGAAAGAATGAAAGAAAAATGAAAAGCATTGAAGAAATTGATGCATATGTCAGCCTAGGGCTTGCAAAATTCAGAATTGTGTCTTAAAGGAGCATAATTTTGAATCACCTAGCATGGGCACTAGCATATGTCAAGATTGGTAGAGCTTTGGGCAGAGTTTTAAGTCATTTTTTTAAGGCTTTGTGTCATAACTTGTCATAGAATGTCTAGGAATAGATTTTGAAATTGAAATGCATGCACAAATGCAAGAGGTAGTCGGCCAAGGCATTGCAAAATTCTGAATTTTTGTCTTGGTTGAGCAATATAATATTGTGTGTTTGGGATGTGCAAAAGAATAAGGAATAAAGAATAAAGAATGCTTAGCTTTTGGTACAATTTCGTCTTCTAGTGAGTTGAATTGGCATTTTAATATTAGTTAGTGGATTGTGTAGGATTATTTTAGTGTCTAGTGCTTTGTGTAGGATTCTTTCTTGATTAACGTGGTGGCACAGATTCCTAGGTCTAGGGCACGAATTATGAGGTAGACATGAACTACGAGGTAAGACACGAACTTCAAGACTAATGCACGTACTTCAAGACTAATGCACGCAATCCTAGGTGAATGTACGTAAACCAATGCAAGGCACAAAATTCAATGCAATACACGCAAATCAAGGCACGACTCCATATCTAGGTTAAGGTACGCAGTTCAAGGTTAGGGCACACGAAACGCGATAATGCACGTATATCAAGGTCAGGGCACG
>CM075764.1:3842500-3845000 GCA_037974665.1 Ehretia macrophylla | reverse complement strand
ATATTCTTGTGCAAGTGGTTTCTGAATCTAGAAAGTTGTCTTAACCTTTGCCTTGTCCGACAAACAGTTTGTCACATTTGTGAGGCGAAATAGAGCAATCGGTTTCCCAATTCATCCAAAAAAAAGTTTTAACGCCAAATATCATGTAAGCAAATTAATTTATGAATTAATATAAATTTTTCTAAATTTTCTAATATTTTTTCTGATTTTTTCCAATTTTTCATAATTTTTAAATATTAAAAATTAATTTTCTGAAAAAAAAATATTTTTGAATATCATTTAACAAATTAATTTATGAATTAACATAATTTTTTCTGAATTTTCTACTTTTTTATGATTTTTCCCTATTTTTTGCAATTATTAAATATTAAAAAATATTTTTCCAAATTTTTTTTTTTGAAGCATTTGGATATCATATGATATCAATAAGGAGCAAGTTGGGTACGAAGATCATGCCATATGGGCCTTTTATAGTGTAAAACACCAATTATGAATCTTTGGCAAAATGTACGCTATTGCTGTCACTTGGGTTTTTGCATCTAAATGTATTATAGGGAGGTATGTGGTGTCAAGCCTCCTGGTCGAGGGCCATGCGGGGGGACGTTGTGGGCACTTCGTGGCACATTGTGGGCTATATCGTGGGCTATATCGTGGGCTACATCGTGGGCTATATTGTGGGCGGGAATGCTGACTGAGTGAATCACGCTGAGGTATTGCATTGCATACCCATGCGTTGGGGCCGTGCCACCCCCGCCCCGCTTCCCCTAGCATGTCCCTCGACGCAGCACCAGGATGGCTAATGAGAAACGTGGTGGCTTCCCTAGCCCCTCATTATCCATCTTGGTGCTGCAACACTGTCGACGTCATTGGGATGGCTAATGACAGGACGAGTGGTTGCCCTAGCACAAAACTAGCCATCCACGTGCCGCCGGCTAGGTACACGATAGTGAGCGCATGCCGCACGAATGTTCGTGCATGAGGCGCCCATGCCGCACGAATGTTCGTGCATGAGGCGCCCATGCCGCACGAATGTTCGTGCATGAGGCACCCATGACGCACGAAAGTGCGCGCAAGGGGCGCGCATGCAGCACGACAGTGCACGCATGCGGCCCATATGCCGCACGAAGGTGCGCGCATGGGGCACCCATATCGCACGATGGTGTGCACATGGGGCGCCCATGCCGCCCGATGCTGCGCGCATGCCGCACTCTGGTGCGCGCATGGGACGCCCTTGCCGCACTCTGGTGCGCGCATGTAGCCCGCATGCCGCACGAAAGTGCGCGTCTGGGGCGCCCATGCATCACGAAGATGCGCACATGGGGCGCCCATCCCGCACGATGGTGCGCTCATCGGGCACGCATGCCGCATGTATGGTGCGCGCATGCCGCACGAAGGTGTGCGCATGGTGCGCCCATGCCGCACGATGGTGCTCGCATCAGGCGCGCATGCCGCACGATGGTGCTTGCATGCGGCCCAAATGCAGCACGATGGTGCGCGCATGTGGCCCGTATGCCGCACGATGGTGCGCGCATGGGGCGCCCATGCCGCACGAAGGTGCGCGCATGGGGTGCCTGAGCCGCACGATGGTGCACGCAAGTGGCGCGCGCAGGGCGCTCAAGGGGCGCTGTTGGGGCACGGCTGGGACAGTGTTGGGGCACGGCTGGGGCACGGCTGGGGGTATACTTGGGGGATGATGGGAGATGTTGAGGGACGGCTTTGGTATTACTAGGGGATGTTGGGCACGACGGGCAATGTTAAGCATTCAGAGGAATTGGGCATGCAGAATGTATTATGACACCAATGTGGACATTGATATTCTTGTACAAGTGGTTTCCGAATCTACGAAGTAGTCTTAACCTTTGCCTTGTCCGACAAACAGTTTGTCACATTTGTGAGGTGAAATAGAGTATTCGGATTCCCAATCCATCCAAAAAAAAAATTTAACGCCAAATATCATGTAAACAAATTAATTTATTAATTAATATAAATTTTCCTAAATTTTCTAGTATTTTTTCTGATTTTTCCCTATTTTTCGTAATTTTTAAATATTAAAAATTAATTTTTTGAAAAAAAATATTTTTGAATATAATTTAACAAATTAATTTATAAATTAATATAATTTTTTCTGAATTTTCTACTATTTTTTCTGATTTTTCCCTATTTTTCGAAATTATTAAATATTAAAAAATATTTTTTCAAAATTTTTTTTTTGAAGCATTTGGATATCCTATGATATCAATAAGGAGAAAGTTGGGTACGATGATCATGCCATATGGGGCCTTTTATAGTGTGAAACACCCATTATGAATCTCTGGCAAAATGTACGCTACTGCTGTCACTTGGGTTTTTGCATCTAAATGTATTATAGAGGGGTATGTGGTGTCAAGCCTCCTGGTCGAGGGCCATGTAGGGGGGTGTTGTGGGCACTTCGCATTGTGGGCTATATCGTGGGCTACAACGTGGGCTATATTGTGGGCGGGAATGCCTACCGAGTGAATCA
>CM075764.1:3817500-3837500 GCA_037974665.1 Ehretia macrophylla | reverse complement strand
AAACGCCTCAAAACTTTCAATCTCAAATTCGATTCCATCTAAGATTACTATTCATCACCAATTGAAATGCCTACTAGTTATTTCAAAGTCTCGTTTGATTAATAACCTAGCATGATACTATGTCTCGTTTGTTTGTTAATCCTTGCTACAAAAGTACCTGTTGATCTTAGCTTAACAATGAGTACCTGCTTAAGATTGGATAGATTCATTTTACTTAATCCTTACCTGATACTTCATAATCCTATGATAGATACTAGTCAATAGCGATAGCAAAAACGACCATAGTAGTATCTATCTAGTTATGATCAGTACAAGCCAAAATTTGACCCCAAATTACAACGGGGGTCATTTACAACACAACAACAAACATCATAAGAAACGAAACAGTCTTCAAGCAACATATCGTTCACAAAATGGCCATAGTCAAGCAAGGCACGTAGGGCAAGCAATCATTCCAAGGAATCATCATTAGACACGTTGTCCTCGGGTACCTGTTCCTGGTCTTCTTCACCTGAGATGATAAAAGAGGGTGAGTCCTTATGAACTCAGCGAGGGGAAACGAGAAATAAGTTTTGAAACTCATTTTTCGGTTCAACTTATGAAAACCCTTTTGCAAGCATGACATATATCACAAGTAAGTTCATAATGTAATATAAAAGTAAAAGAACACAATTACCTATTTTTACTCCCCGAGGTCCTCTAGGAACCAAGCGAGAGTACTTATACACATAGTGAGAAGGATACGGTGAGCTTTTGCTCTCAGTTAATTTCCAGTATCAGTTGTTGCAGCCGACTTCAAATCATCCCCTTATCACGCCAAATGGGTGTACTCCTGATGTACCCCGAAATCCTACGACCCAACTCTCTGAGGAAGTCTAGCCCCCAAGCGAGAGAGGGAATTGGACAATGGTAGTTGTGGTTGCACCGGCAAGCCCGATGCCACCCGGTGTGCGTGAACGCTACCATGCCAGAATGAAAGGTTGCAACCTTGTATGCAATGTACATTTATGACATTTAATATATCACATTAGGAGGACAACAAAGTAGGTTGCCTCCGAACAGTCATAAGATTGCACGTTGACAAGTAAACACGCGAGGCACGATATGACAGGTAATTTCACTTATAAGCACATGGAGTTATATGAATATTAAACGGGAAGCCATGTAACGCATGTAAATCAAGTCATATAACTCATTTTGAAGTTCACATAATCAAATAATAAGATTATTCAACATGCAACGACATCTACGTGGGACCGGGTACAAGAAAGGCCTACTTGTCAACATGTAATCATCGAAATCATGTTTAGGGCTATGAGGGCAACTACAGGCAACCTACTAATTACACAATTAAACACGATATTCATAGGATCAACACTTAGCGAGTTTTCCTAGCCATTAGGGTTTCAATTCATGCTCACCCGTGCGATTAAGCCCCAAGTTGTCCCGTAATTAAACTCAAGCCATACATCAATTAATTAAAACACCCTCAAGCATTCAAAACAGTCCAAACAACATCCAAATGCCACAATCCCAAGTATTTAATACAACAAGAGAAGCTGCAATAATTTTTCTAAGCATATCACTAGGTGAAACCCTCACTGCAATGGACTATTTTCTCACAATCATTGAGACAAGAAAACAATCTCCAATTCCCATGAACAAGATGTCAAATTAAAGCTTAAGGAATGAACTAAATTCAGAAACAAACCTCGCATTATTTGGAGTTCGGGTTCAATAGTTATAGCCAAAACAGTGAGACTGCACAAAACTGTCCAGATTTGCACACATTTCAATACTTGTCGTTTATGAGGGCTTTAGGGTCAGATTAGCCTTAGTCCATTTCTGACAAAAACGTCCAGAACTGAAAAATATAGCAGCACACAAAATGTCATACATTTTGGATATCATTTACTAAGTCAAAGCTGGTTCATTCTACAAGAACAGTGAATCTGCCAAAACCTGCTTCATTTTCCCAGATTTTCCAGATGTGGACACATTTTGATATTTTTCCATTTTGAGGACCTTAGAGTCAAAATTAGCTTTGGCCTAGTTCTACGAAAAATGCCTAGAACTGGCAAAACTAGTCACCTACCAATTTTCACGCGATTTCACTTATCTTCACATCCTAGCCAAATATCTTGCCATGCATGTTTACAAAAGCTCATGTACACACATATATCACAAGTACAGAGGTAAAAATAGACATTTAAAGGCATGCATGTGGTTTTTTTGAAAGCTTTTCAAGAAGTTTTAGCCCTCACCTTAGCAAGACAACAAAAAAGATGCACAAACTCTTGATGAAGCACAATGTCGACCTTTTTCCTTGCTTAGCCGAGAGACCACTTGATTTTCTCTAATTTCCTAACTTAGTAACGAAGTTCTTAGTAGGTGCATGTAGTTAGAACAAGAACAAAATGAAATGGAAGCTAACAAACTCACCTAAGCTGAAATGAAAGTGCTATGAGCTTGCATGTGAGTCTTTTGCATTCTAGCTTTGCTTGATCGAGTTCCTAGATTTTTGCATGTCTTGATGAACCATTGAGTGATGAACTTAAGCTATGGAGAGAAGAATTTCAACTAGGGCCGAGAGAGAGAGAGAAGAGATGAGAGAGTGAGAGAAAATGTGAGAAAGAAAGAAAGAATGAAAGAAAAAATAAAAGCTTTGAAGACTATGATGCTTGTGTCGGCCTAGGGCCTTGAAAAATCAGAATTTTGTGTCTTCAAGAAGTATAATTTGAATCCTTAGCATGGGCAATTGAGTGTGTGTCGAGAATATGGAGCTTTGGGTAGAGTTTTGAGCCAATTTTTTTTTTTACTTGTGTCATAAAATTGTCATAGAATGTCTAGGAATTAATTTGAATTATGTAGGCAAGCACAAATGCACAAAAAGTGGTCGGCCAAGGCATTGCAAGAATCTGAATTTTTGTCTTGGTTGAGCAATATTTAATTGTGTGTTTGGGATATACAAAAGAATAAGGAATAAAGAATAAGAATGCTTAGCTTTTGGTGCAATTTCGTCTTCTAGTGGGTTGAATTAGCAATTTAATATTAGTTAGTGGAATTTGTAGGATTAATTAATGATCTAGTGCTTCGTGTAAGATGCTTTCTTGATTAGCGTGAGGGCACGCTTTCCAAGGTTTAGGGCACACACTACGAGGTAAGGCACGAACTACGAGATGAATGCACGTTTCCCAAGTAAACGCACGCAACCCTAAATAAATGCACGTAATTCAATGCAAGGTACACAAAATGAAACACGATTCTTAAACCTAGGTCAAGGCACGCAAATCTAGGTTAGGGCACACGACACGAGGTAACGCACGCAAATCAAGGTCAGGCCTTACATCCTCCCCTCCTTAAAAGAATTTCATCCCGAAATTCAATATTACCTTTGAAATAAAGCTGGATACTGTTGCTCCATCTGGTCTCACATTTCCCACGTTGCTTCTTCAACTCCATGGTGATCCCACAACACTTTCACCATTGGTATAGATTTGTTGTGCAACTCCCGATCTTGCTGATCTAGGATCTGAATGGGCTTCTCTTCATAAGACAAGTTCTCTCGAAGCTGCAACGGCTCTGGCTCCAAGATATGTGATGGATCAGGGTGATACTTCCGTAGCATTGAAACATGAAAGACATCGTCAATATTGGAGAGGTTTTGGGGTAGTGCTAGGCGATACGCCAATTTGCCAACCTTCTCAATTATCTCGAATGGCCCTACAAACCTCGGGCTCAACTTTTCACTTTTACCATGTTTAATTAGTCCTCTCCGGGGTGATATCTTCAAGAACACCTTGTTGCCGACCTCAAACTCTAGGCTCTGTCTCCGTCGGTCTGCATAACTTTTCTGCCAGCTCTGGGCGGTAAGCATCCGTTTCCGGATGAGGTGGATATTATCAACAGTCTTCATAAGTTCAGGTAGAAGGGTCGGGTCAAAAGTCTTCGTCTCACCTACTTTATCCTAATAAAATGGGGATCGACACTTACGTCCATACAATGCCTCAAATGGGGCCATCCCGATAGTGGCCTAATAACTATTATTATAAGCGAACTCCGCTAGAGACAGATATTTCTCCTAACCTTTCCCGAAGTCTAAAACACACGCCCTCAGCATATCCTCCAGAATCTGAATAGTTCTCTCAGATTGTCCATCAGTCTGAGGGTGATAAGCCGTGCTAAAACTCAACTTTGTTCCCAAAGCTTCTTGCAATCTCTTCCAAAATCAGGAAGTAAAACGAGGATCCCTATCCGATACAATACTCACAGGCATCCCATGCAATCTTACAATCTCCGCCACATACATATCTCCCAATTTCTCAGGACTATCCTCCTTGTTCATCGGTAAGAAGTGCGCTGATTTAGTCAATCTATCCACTATGACCCAAACGGCGTCATGACCCTTTTGTGACCTGGGCAAGTCCATAACAAAGTCCATAGTTATATGTTCCCATTTCCATTGAGGGATTTCCAACGGCTGAAGTAAACCTGCTGGTCGTTGATGTTCTGCTTTGACTCTCTGGCAAGTCAAACACCGTGCCACAAACTCTGCAATCTCTCTCTTCATATTATTCCACCAATAGTGTTGCTTCAAATCCCGGTACATCTTTGTTCTGCCGGGGTGAATAATGTATCTTGAATTATGGGCTTCTTCAAGAATCTTCTTTTTCAGCTCTGGCTCATTAGGAACACAAATCCGATCCCTAAACCTCCAAATACCATCATCATGAAACTTGAAATCTGTGTTGCTTTCTTTAATCTTCTGAAACTGTTGGTCCTTCTGTTGAGCCTTTCGTAATTCAAACAACAAGGTCGATTAAACTTGTGTAGTGGCAAATAGTAACCCTTTTCGAGTTAATTGTGGTTTCCACAACAATACTTCCTCCAACAACTCCTATACCTTAACTTCCAGTTTTGCCATGCTTGCTTTCCGACTTAAGGCATCTGCAACTACATTTGTTTTGCCGGGCACATAATTGATTGTGCAGTTATAATCATCCAAAAGCTCCATCCACCGCCTTTGCCTCATGTTCAACTCTTTTTGTGAGAACAAGTATTTTAAGCTCTTGTGATCAGTAAACACCTCGAACTTGTTACCCCACAGTGAATGCCACCATTTCTTGAGTGCAAACACAATCGCCGCCAACTCTAAATCATGCGTTGGGTAATTCAATTCATACGGCTTCGGTTTCCTAGAAGCATACGTAATCACTCTACCATTTTGCATCAACACACAACCCAGTCCTTCCTTTGAAGCATCGCTATAGATTACAAAACCTTGACTCCCTTTAGGCAATGCAAGAACAAGTACGGTAGTCAATCTTTTCTTCAATTCTTGGAAACTGTTCTCACACTTGTCATCCCATACAAACTTTGTTTTCTTTTGACTGAGCTTTGTAAGCGGTCCTGCAATCTTTGAGAAATCCTTCACGAACCTCCGATAATAGCCTGCTAGACCAAGAAAACTCTGAACCTCTGTAACGTTTTTCGGCTTCTTCCAAGACATCACCGCTTCTATCTTTGTTGGATCCACCGCTGTTCCCTCTTGGGATATGATGTGCCCCAAAAATGCAATCTGCTGCAACCAAAATTCGCACTTGCTAAACTTTGTATATAATTGATGCTCTCGAAGTTTCTGCAGTACCAATCACAGATGTTGTTCATGCTCAGCCTCGGATTTCGAGTATACCAAAATATCATCAATGAAGATCACCACAAATTGGTCCAAGTAAGGTTGAAACACCCTGTGCATCAAGTCCATAAAAGCTACAAGGGCATTAGTTAGTCCAAATGGCATCACCATATATTCATAATGCCCATATCTCGTCGTGAAAGTCGTTTTAGGCACATCTTCGTTTTGATTCGTAACTGGTAGTACCCTTGCCTTAACTCAAGCTTTGAATACACTTTGGCTCTTTGAAGTTGATCAAATAGCTCGTCGATCAGTGGAAGTGGGTATTTACTCTTGACGGTCACTTGGTTCAATCCTCGGTAGTCGATGCATAACCTCAACGTTCCGTCTTTCTTCTTTACAAATAGGACTGGTGTACCCCATAGAGAAGAACTTGGTTGAACGAACCCCTTCTTCAACAATCCTTGCAATTGGTCCTTCAATTCTTGTAGCTCGGCCGGCGCCATACGATAGGGAGCTTTAGATATCGGCTGGGTGCCAGGCAGTAATTCTATAATGAACTCGATCTCCCAATTTGGGGGTAAACCGGGCAATTCTTTTGGAAACACATCCGCATAATCCTTAATCACTGGCATCTCCTCCAACTTAGCTTTGTCCGACGGCTTGTTGATGAGGTAAGCTAAGTATCCACTACACCCTTTTCTCAAGACTTCACTGCTTTCGTAGATGAAATGATGGAACTCCCGGTGAAGTCTCTTTGACCCATGACTTCCAATATTGGTTGACCAAGTATCTGGAATGTTACAATCTTCGTCCGACAATCTAGTTGGGCATGATGCTTTGCCAACCAGTCCATCCTTAAAATGACTTCACAATCTCGAAAGGGTAATACAATAAGATTGGCCGAGAATTCCTTATCTTTAATTTGGATTTTACATGCTTTACAAGCTGAGCTAGTAACAAGTTTAGAACCCATCGGAGTACCAACTTCTACTTCGTAAGGCAAACATACAACTCTCAGTTTCACACGTTGCACACATAAGGGAGTAATAAATGAATGAGTAGCACCTGGATCAATTAGCACCCTAACAGGTTGATTCAGTATGAAGAATGTACCTTCAACAACAGCGGTCTCCTATGGAAGCTCCTCACACTCAATAGCATAAGCTCGGGCCTGAACTCTAGGAACTGGAGTCTTGCCTCTACCAGCTGGTTTAACTTGATTTTGTCCTCCTTTCTATTTAGGGCAATCCTTGATCTGATGCTGATCACTGCCACACCGCACACATCGTCCCAACTTCTTCCAGCACTGGGCCTCGGTATGACCTTTCTTGTCACAGTAAGAACAGTTGATAGATTAAGTAACATGTGAACTACCTGTGGATCCGCGGGTGGAAGAGGCTGATGGTGCTTTAGTCGGGCCACGGTTATTAACTGGTCTGTTTTGGCTCTGGCCATGACTGCGACTCTGGCTCTGGAATTTCCTCTGTTGACTTGGAGGTTGATATGGTTTCTTGTTCAGCTGACTTGAACCGGTTCTATCAAGTTTTCTCTTCTCAACTCGGGAAGCAGCAGCAAGGAGAGTAGAATAGGTATCGAAGTCATGCGAAGCCAACTGGTCCTGAATTTCTGGCCTCAACCCATTCATAAATTTCCACATCTTCACCTTAGGGGTACTGACCATGTATTGAGCATAGCGGGATAGTCGGTCAAAGCGAGCCTCGTATTGGGCCACCGTCATGTTACCCTAGTTCAAGTGCATGAATTCCTCAATTCGCCTCTGCCTGGAAACTGCATGTATATATTTCTCCTTGAATGCCTTAACGAAATTACCCCACATGTAAGGTGTCTGATCAATTTCTCAAAGTGCCTCCACAGTGTGCCACCAATGCTCAGCATCCCTGTGCAATAGAAACACAGTGAACTCAACCTTTTCTTCATCAGTATAGTCAAGTGGTCTGAAAATCCTCTCGATCTTAGACAGCCAAGCCTCTGCCTTTTCATCATCAGCTTCCCCGTGGAATTTAGATGGGCGAAAGTCAAGGAACTCCCTCATTCTGTTATGTCTCCCATGGTTACCATCATTCCTATTGTTGTTGTTTGATTCACATGCATCTTGACGTTCTATCACTCACGACACGCGATCCATGGCATTCGCCATCATATTAAACATAGCCATGCCAGGATTAGTTTGATAAGCATCTCCGGTCTCTTGGGGCTCACCGCTCCTATTAGTAGTACAGGTATTAGGGCCAGCCATCTATAGGCACATATTACGATGCACAATTTATTGGAATACGACAAACAAGAATTCAATATATCAGGTATGCAACATATAATTTCACATAAACACACAACTTTCGAAACAGTTAAGACATGTTAATCATATAAGCACATAGAACAGAGAAGGCACACTTGATATTGTCACACAATAACACATAAACAACTCATCCTAATAACCTTAGGGCTTCTACCCACGGTCCGAGAGTTAAACTCGGTTTAAGCATTCTAAGCTCTGATACCATTAAATATAAGGTGTCACGCCCCAACCCGACCTATAAGGTTAGACTAGGGTATGATCTAAACATTCAAGTCAAATCGCGTACTTAATCGTTCATGAAAGTTTAGCACTTAACGTTTTAGCCTAACTCCACAAATTCTCCGAAAAACCGGTAGCATAACGACTGTAATTGGACTCTTTAGTTTGACCTAGTTTTCTAAACGCCTCAAAACTTTCAATCTCAAATTCGATTCCTTCTAAGATTACTATTCATCACCAATTGAAATGCCTACTAGTTATTTCGAAGTCTCGTTTGATTAATAACCTAGCATGATACTATGTCTCATTTGTTTGCTAATCCTTGCTACAAAAGTACCAGTTGATCTTAGCTTAACAATAAGCACTTGCTTAAGATTGGATAGATTCATTTTACTTAATCCTTACCTGATACTTCATAATCCTATGATAGATACTAGTCAATAGCAATAGCAAAAACGACCATAGTAGTGTCTATCTAGTTATGATCAGTACAAGCCAAAATTTGACCCCAAATTACAATGGGGGTCATTTACAATACAACAACAAGCATCATAAGAAATGAAACAGTCTTCAAGCAACATATCGTTCACAAAATGGCCATAGTCAAGCAAGGCACGTAGGGCAAGCAATCATTCCAAGGAATCATCATTAGACACATTGTCCTCGGGTACCTGTTCCTGGTCTTCTTCACCTGAGATGATAAAAGAGGGTAAGTCCTTATGAACTCAGCGAGGGGAAACGAGAAATAAGTTTTGAAACTCATTTTCCGATTCAACTTATGAAAACCCTTTTGCAAGCATGACATATATCACAAGTAAGTTCATAATGTAATATAAACGTAAAAGAACACAATTACCCGTCTTTCCTCCCCGAGGTCCTCTAGGAACCAAGCGAGAGTACTTATACACATAGTGAAAAGGATACGGTGAGCTTTTGCTCTCAGTTCATTTCCAGTATCAGTTGTTGCGGCCGACTTCAAATCATCCCCTTATCACGCGAAATGGGTGTACTCTAGATGTACCGTGAAATCCTACGACCCAACTCTCCGAGGAAGTCTAGCCCCCAAGCGAGAGAGGGAATTGGACAATGGTAGTCACGGTTGCACCGGCAAGCCCGATGCCGCCCGGTGTACGTGAACGCTACCACGCCAGAATGAAAGGTTGCAACCTTGTATGCAATGCATGTTTATGACATTTAATATATCACATTTGGAGGAAAACAAAGTAGGTTGCCTCCGAGCAGTCATAAGATTACACATTGACAAGTAAACACGCGAGGCATGATATGACAGGTAATTTCACTTATAAGCACATGGAGTTATATGATTATTAAACGGGCAGCCATGTAACGCATGTAAATCAAGTCATATAACTCATTTTGAAGTTCACGTAATCAAATAATAAGATTATTCAACATGCAACGACATCTACGTAGGACTGTGAGGCCCGACCTCGATTTGTGTGCGATACTTCGTTTTGTGTGCCCTAACCTAGATTTGCGTGCCTCGACCTAGGTTTAAGAATTGTGTTTCGTTTTGTGTGCCTTGCATTGAATTACGTGCATTCATTTAGGGTTGCGTGCATTTACTTGGAAAATGTGCATTCGTCTCGTAGTTCGTGCCTTACCTCGTAGTACGTGCCCAAAACCTAGGAAAACGTGCCCTCGCGCTAATCAAGAAAGCATCTTACACGAAGCACTAAATCATTGATTAATCCTACAAATTCCACTAACTAATATTAAAATGCTAAGTCAATGCACTAGAAGATGAAATTGCACCAAAAGCTAGACATTCTTTATTCTTTATTCTTTATTCTTTGCATATCCCAAACACATATAAAATAAGCCTTGAACAAGACAAAAAAATTCAGATTTTTCAAGCCTTTGGCCGACCACCTTGTGAGCATTTGTGCTTGCTTGCATAATTCAAATTATTCCCCAAACATTCTATGACAATTCTATGACACAAATGCATAAAAAAAATTACCTCAAAACCCTCCCCAAAGCCCCACCATTTCGACACAAGCTCCTTGCCCATGCTAGGTAATTCAAAATGCTTCTTGAAGACCCAAAAGTCTGAAATTTGTATGCCCAAGGCCGACACATGCTTCAACATTTGCAAGGTTTTCATTTTTCTTTCATTTCTCTCATTTTCCTCTCATTTTCCTCTCATTCTTCTTTATGCCTCTCATTCTTTTCTCTCTCTCTCTCAGCCCTAGCTGAATATTGTAGACTCCATAGCTAAGTTCTTCATCCTAAGGCTCTTCAAGACTTCCAAGCAACAAGGAACTCGACCAAGCAAAGCTAGGAGCAAAGAAATGCACATGCAAGCCTTTAGCACTTCCATTTCGGTTTAAGTGAGTTTGCTAGCTTCCATTTCTTTTCTTCTTGTTCTAACCACATGCACCTAATAAGAACTTGGTTACTAAGCTAGGAAACTAGAGAAAAATCGAGTGGTGTCTCGGCTAAGCAAGGAAAAAGGTCAACTTTGTGCTTCACCAAGAGTCTTGTGTATCTTCTTGTTGTTTTGCTAAGGTGAGGACTAAAACTTCTTGAAAATCTATCATAAAACCACATGCATGCTCTTAAATGTCTATCTTTACTTCTGTACTTGAGATATATGTGTGTTCATGAGCTTTCATAAACATGCATGGCAAGATATTTGGCTAAAATGTGATGTTGGATGAAATCGTGCATGTGACAGCTTTCTGTCTTGTTGGTACGAGGTGACTTTGGCTAGGCAAATGATATTGAAAATGCGTGAATATTGGAAGGTAACTAGTTTTGCCATTTCTGAACATTTTTCCCAGAAATAGGCCAAAGATAATTTTGACTCTAAGGTCCTCAATATGGCAAATCATTGAAATGTGTCCAAATCTGGAAAATCTGGAAAAATGAAGCAGGTTTTGGCAGATTCACTGACCTTGTAGAACGAACCAGTTTTGACTTAGTAAATGACATCCATTTCTGACCCTAAAGCCCTAAAAACGACAAGTATTGAAATGTGTGCAAATCTGGACAGTTTTGTGCAGTCTCACTGTTTTGGCTATAACTATTGAACCCGAACTCCAAATGATGTGAGGTTTGTTTCTGAATTTAGTTCACTCCTTAAGCTTTAATTTGACATCTTATTCACTGGCATTGGAGATTGTTTGCTTGTCTTAATTATTGTGAGAAAAGAGTCCATTGCAGTAAGGGTTTCACTTAGTGATATGCTTAGAAAAATTATTGTAGCTTCTCTTGTTGTATTAAATGCTTGAGATTGTGGCATTCGGATGTTGTGTGGACTGTTTTAAATTCTTGAGGGTGTATGAACTAATCAATGCATGGCTTGAGTTTGATTTCGAGATGACTTGGGGCTTAATCGCACGGGTAAGCATGAATTGAAACCCTAGTAACTAGGTAAATTCACTAAGTGTTGATCCTTTGGATATTGTATTTGATCACATGTTTAGTAGGCTGCCCGTAGTTGCCCTTGTAGCCCTAAATGTGATTTTGATGATTATATGTTGACAAGTAGGCCTTTCTTGCACCTGGACCCACGTAGATGTCGTTGCACGTTGAATAATCTTTACGTGAACTTCGAAATGAGTTATATGACTTGATTTAGATGCGTTACATGGCTGCCCGTTTAATGTTCATATAACTCCATGTGCTTTTCAAATGAAATTACTTGTCTTATCGTGCCTTGCTTGTTTACTTGTCAATGTACAATCTTATAACTGCTCCGAGGAAACCTACTTTGTTGTCCTCCTAACGTGATATATTAAATGTCATAAATGTGCATTGCATATAAGGTTGCAACCTTTCATTCTGGCGTGGTAGCGTTCACGCACATTGGGCGGCATCGGGCTTACCGGTGCAACCGTGACTACCATTGTCCAATTCTCTCTCTCGCTTGGGGGCTAGACTTGCTCAGAGAGTTGGGTCGTAGGATTTCAGGGTACATCCGGAGTACACCCACTTGGCGTGATAAGGGGATGATTTGAAGTCGGCCGCAACAACTGATATTGACATGAACTGAGAGCAAAAGCTCACCGTATCATTTTCACTATGTGTATAAGTACTCTCGCTTGGTTCCTAGAGGACCTCGGGGAGGAATGACGGGTAATTGTATTCCTTTACTTTTTATATTATGTTATGTACTTACTTGTGATATATTCATGTTGTAAAAAGGGTTTTCATAAGTTGAACCGGAAAATGAGTTTCAAAACTTATTTCTCGTTCCCCCTCGCTAGGTTCATAAGGACTCACCCTCTTTTATCATCTCAGGTGAAGAAGACCAAGAACAGGTACCCGAGGACGACGTACCTAACGATGATTCCTTGGAATGAATGCTTGCCCTACGTGCCTTATGTGACTATGGCCATTTTGCGAACAATATGTTGTTGAAGACTATTTCTTTGATGTTGCTTGTTGTTGTAATGTAAAAGACCCCCATTGTAATTTGGGGTCTAATTTTGGCTTGTACTGCTAATAACTAGATAGACACTACTGTGGTCGTTTTGCTATCGTTACTGGCTAGTGCTTGTCATAGGATTATGAAGTATCAGGTAAGGATTAAGTAAAATGAACCTATCCAATCTTAAGCAGGTACTCATTGTTAAGCTAAGATCAACATGTACTTTTGTAACGAGGATTAACAAACAAACGAGACATAGTATCAAGCTAGATTATTAATCGAACGAGACATCGAGATAACTAGTAGGCGTTTCAATTGATGGTAAATAGTAATCTTAGTTGGAAATGAAATTTGAGGCATTTAGAGAACTAGGTCAAACTAAAGAGCCAATTATAGCCGTTATGCTGCCAGTTTTCCGAAAAAATTGTGGAGTCTAGGCTAAACGTTAAGTGTCAAACTTTCATGAACGATTATGTTCGAGATATGACTTGAATATTTAGATCACACCCTAGTCTAACCTTTTTAGGCCGGGTTGGGGCGTGACAGGGACCGGGTGCAGGAAAAGCCTACTTGTCAACAAGTAATCATCGAAATCATGTTTAGGGCTATGAGGGCAACTACGGGCAGCCTACTAATTACACAATTAAACACGATATTCATAGGATCAACACTTAGCGAGTTTTCCTAGCCATTAGGGTTTCAATTCATGCTTACCCGTGCGATTAAGCCCCAAGTTGTCCCATAATTAAACTCAAGCCATATATCGATTAATTAAAACACCCTCAAGCATTTAAAATAGTCCACACAACATCCAAATGCCACAATTTCAAGCATTTAATACAACAAGAGAAGCTACAATAATTTTTCTAAGCATATCACTAGGTGAAACCCTTACTGCAATGGACTGTTTTCTCACAATCATTGAGATATACAAACAATCTCCAATTCTAGTGAACAAGATGTCAAATTAAAACTTAAGGAGTGAACTAAATTCAGAAACAAACCTTGCATCATTTGGAGTTCGGGTTCAAGAGTTATAGCCAAAACTGTGAGACTAAGCAAAACTATTCAGATTTGCACACATTTCAATACTTGTCGTTTTTTAGGGAACTAGGGTCAGATTTAGACTTAGTCCATTTCTGACAAAAATGTCCAGAACTGAAAAATATAGCAGCAAATCAAATTTCATGCATTTTAGATATCATTTACTAAGTCAAAACTGGTTTGTTCTAAAAGAACAATGAATCTGCCAAAACCTGCTTCATTTTCCCAGATTTTCCAGATTTGGACACATTTTGATATTTTGCCATTTTGAGGACCTTAGAGTCAAAATTAGTTTTATCCTATTTCTATGAAAAATGCTCAGAACTGGCAAAAATAGTCACCTACCAATTTTCACGCATTTCACCTATCTTCACATCCTAGCCAAATATCTTGCCATGCATGTTTACAAAAGCTCATGTACACATATATATCACAAGTACATAGGTAAAAATAGACATTTAAAGGCATGCATGAGGTTTTTTTGAAAGCTTTTCAAGAAGTTTTAGCCCTCACCTTAGCAAGACAACAAAGAAGATGCACAAACTCTTGATGAAGCACAATGTCCACCTTTTTCCTTGCTTAGGCGAGAGACCACTTGATTTTCTCTATTTTCCTAGCTTAGTAACCAAGTTCTTAGTAGGTGCATGTGGTTAGAACAAGAAGAAAATGAAATGAAAGCTAACAAACTCACCTAAGCCGAAATGAAAGTGCTATGAGCTTGCATGTGAGTCTTTTGCATTCTAGCTTTGCTTGGTTGAGTTCCTAGTTTCTTGCATGTCTTGATGAACCATTAAGTGATGAACTTAAGCTATGGAGAGAAGAATTTCAGCTAGGGCCGAGAGAGAGAGAGAAGAGATGAGAGAGTGAGAGAAAATGTGAGAAAGAAAGAAAGAATGAAAGAATGAAAGAAAAAATAAAAGCTTTAAAGACTATGATGCTTGTGTCGGACTAGGGCCTTGAAAATCAGAATTTTGTGTCTTCAAGAAGTATAATTTGAATCCTTAGCATGGGAAATTGAGTGTGTGTCGAGAAAATGGAGCTTTGGGTAGATTTTTGAGCCATTTTTTTTATTGCTTTGTGTCATAGTATGTCATAGAATGTTTGGGAATAATTTTGAATTATGCAAGCAAGCACAAATGCACAAAAAGTGGTCGGCCAAGGCATTGCAAGAATCTGAATTTTTGTCTTGGTTGAGCAATATTCAATTGTGTGTTTGGGATATGCAAAAGAATAAGGAATAAAGAATAAGAATGCTTAGCTTTTTGTGCAATTTCGTCTTCTAGTGAGTTGAATTAGCAATTTAATATTAGTTAGTGAAATTTGTAGGATTAATTAATGATCTAATACTTCATGTAAGATGCTTTCTTGATTAGCGTGAGGGCACGCTTCCTAGGTTTAGGGCACGCACTACGAGGTAAGACACAAAGTACGAGACGAATGCACGTTTCCCAAGTAAACACACGCAACCCTAAATGAATGCACGTAATTCAATGCAAGGTACACAAAACGAAACATGATTCTTAAACCTAGGTCAAGGCACGCAAATCTAAGTTAGGGCACACGACACGAGGTAACACACGCAAATCGAGGTCGGGCCTCACAGAAGCCGTCAGGCTGAGGGCACGTCTACTTGGGCGTCACACATCGCGTCGCCCCTCCACCCTTCGAACCAACAATGGGTTGCCGGGTTCGTGCGTAGGGGCGGATTATGGCCTTCCATGTCTCGAGGCCCAGTTGGCCGAAATGCTAGTCTGGCGCGACGGACGTCACGACAAGTGGTGGTTGGTCCATTCAACTCGCGAGTTGTCGTGCGTTGTCCCGTCGCGCGTGCAGGATAGAAGATAGACCCTCTGGCGCTATGTGCTACGACCGTGACCCTAGGTCAGGCGGGATTATCCGCTGAGTTTAAGCATATCAATAAGTAGAGGAAAAGAAACTTACAAGGATTCCCTTAGTAACGGCAAGTGAATCGGGAACAGCCTAGCTTAAGAATTGAGCGGCTTTGCCGTCTGAATTATAGTCTAGAGAAGCGTCCTCAGCGGCGGATCGGGCCCAAGTCCCCTAGAAAAGGGCGCCAGAGAGGGTGAGAGCCCTGTCATTCCCGGACCTTGTCGCACCACAAGGAGCTGTCAGCGAGTCGGATTGTTTGGGAATGTAGCCTTAAGCAGGCGGTAAATTCCGTCCAAGGCTAAATACGGGCTAGAGACCGATAGCAAACAAGTACCGCGAGGGAAAGATGAAAAGGACTATGAAAAGAGAGTCAAAGAGTGCTTGAAATTATCGGGAGGGAAGCAGATGGGGGTCGGCGATGCACCCCGGTCGTATGCGGAACGACAAGAGCTAGTCTGCTGATTGGCTCAAGGTGCGGACCAGTGCGGATTGGGGCGGCGACCGAAGCACGGGAGGTAGATATTCCCGCGGAATATCGTCGCCTCGATCGTGGCGGGGCAGCGCTCGCCTTCAGCGTGCTTCGACATTTGTACGCTCCCGGTGCTGGCCTGCGAACTCCCCATTTGACCCGTCTTGAAACACAGACCAAGTAGTCTGACATGTGTACGAGTCAACGGGTACGTAAACCCGCAAGGCGCAAGGAAGTTGATTGGCAGGATCCCTCCCGGGGGGTGCACCGCCGACCGACCTTGATCTTCCGAGAAGGGTTCGAGTGCGACCATGTGAGGCCCGACCCCGAATAACGTGTCATACCTCGATTTACGTGCCATAGACCCAGAATTATATGACCGACCTTGTATTACATGCCCTATCTTGGTTTTTGTGCATGCCTCATCATATGTGCCTTGACCTAGAATAGTCTACCCTAATCCCCGACTGACGTGCGATACCTAAATATACATGCCCTGACCTTGATGTACGTGCGTTACCTTATTTTGTGTGCCTCAACCTTGAATTGCGGACCTTAACCTAGATATAGAGTCGTGCCTTGATTTGTGTGCATTGCATTGAATTACGTGCCTTACATTGGTTTACGTGTATTCACCTAGGATTGCGTGCATTAGTCTTGAAGTACGTGCATTAGTCTCGTAGTTCGTGTCTTACCTCGTAGTTCGTGTCTACCTCGTAATTCGTGCCCTAGACGTAGGAATCCGTGCCACTACGTTAATCAAGAAAGAGTCCTACACAAAGCACTAGACACTAAAATAATCCTACACAATCCACTAACCAATATTATATTCCTAATTCAAATTCTCTACAGACTCTACTAACAATAAAATAACACTAAACTATTCCTACATTTCCCACTATCTATTATTCTATTCATAATTCAAACTCATCAACAAACATTTCTATATTGTATTCTACCTAGATTCCCTAATTTCCCAACATTCCTATAACAACACAAGACACTATGCTACCTAGGATAGACAAACAAAAATAATCATATTTTAAACACTCAATATTCCTCACAAAGCACAAGAATGCATAAAAAATACACACCACATACTACCCTAGCCCTCATTTTCGACCAAGGCACCCAAATACAATTAAAATTCAGATTTTTACATCAAAAAAATCTCACACATGCTCTCTCAACTCACCAAAACCGAGCACACACACACACACACACTAAAACTTCACTTTTCCTCACAAACTCTCTCATTCTCTCTCCTTCTCTCTCATTTTCGACCATGGCAGTCCCTTGAGCATTCAAGACTCCTAAAAACTCTCTAAGGCTCTCCCAAGCTCGGCCATAGCATGCACAAGCAAGGCAACTAGCTCAAAAACGCACACAAGCTCACAAAACTCATCATTTTTGGCCTAAGGTAAGTCTTGATAGTTTTCTTCCATTTCTTTTTGTTCTAGTCACATGTACACACTAATCATAAGCTAACTAAGCTGGTATTTAAAGGAAATCAAGATATCTCTCGGCCAAAGCAAGGAAGAAGCTCCCTTTGTGCATTTTGAAGAGTGTTTGTGCATCATTAGCCATCAATAGGCTAAGGTGAGGGTTAAACTCTTTTGAAAAGCTTTCAAAAACCACATGCATGCCTTTAAATGTCTATTTTTACCTTTGTACTTGTGATATATGTGTACATGAGCTTTTGTAAACATGCATGGCAAGATATTTGCCTAGAATGTGAAGATAGGTGAAATCGTATAATTGGCAGTTTTCTGACTTGTTGGATCGAAGTGAATTTGACCAGGTACATGGTGTTGAAAATGTGTGCAAATTGGTAGGTGACTAGTTTTCCAAGTTCTGAGAATTTTTGGTAGAAATAGGGCAAAGCCAAATTTGACTCTAAGGTCTCCAAAATAGCAAAACATCGAAAGGTGTCTAAATCTGCAAAATGTGGAAAATGAAGCAGGTTTTGGCAGATTTACTGTCCTTGTAGGAAGAACCAGTTTTGACTTAGTAAATGCCATCAAAAATGCATAAAATTTAGTATTCTACTAGATTTTTAAGTTCTGGACATTTTTGTCAGAAATAGGCTAAGGCTAAATCTGACCCTAAGATCCTAAAAAATGACAAGTATTGAAATGTGTGCAAATCTGGACAGTTTTGCGTAGTCTCACGGTTTTGGCTATAACTCTTGAATTCGAACTCCAAATGATGCGAGGTTTGTTTCTGGATTTAGTTCACTCCTTAAGCTTTAATTTGACATTTTGTTCACTGGAATTGGAGATTTTTTGCTTGTCTCAATGATTGTGAGAAAACAGACTATTGCAGTGAGGTTTTCATCTAGAGATATGCTTTGAAAATTATTGTAACTTCTCTTGTTGTATTAAATGCTTGGGATTGTGGCACTTGGATGTTGTGTGGACTGTTTTGAATGCTTGAGGGTGTTTTAATTAATCGATGCATGGCTTGAGTTTAATTACGTGACAACTTGTGGCTTAAATCGTACGTGTAAGCATGAATTGAAACCCTATTGACTATGAAAACTCGCTAAGTGTTGATCCTATGGTTATTGTGTTTAATTGTGTCATTCGTGGGCTGCCTAATAAATGTTAAGTATGCTTGAAATGGTTTAAGAGTTGCTTGTGGTGCTTAGCAAATGGAACCGACCCCGAGCACGGCCTAGTAAACCCGAATGGCCCCGTAGGTTCCCGAGTCATAAACCATTATTTTGTGAATTATAAATGACGTTGAGGAAGATTAATAGGCTGCCCGTAATTGTCCATATAGCTCTAAACATGACTCCCGATGATTGCATATTGATACGTGAACTATTCTTGCACCCGGTCTTGTACAAGTGTCGTTGCATGCTCGTATGATCTCAACACTTAATATGTGAACTAAAATGAGCTATATGACTTGTTTTATATGGTGATACTTGGCTGTCCGTTAAATGTTCACATGCTTCTAAGTGTTTTACAAAGTGAATGTACATGTCAAAACATGCCTTGTAAGTTTACTTATCGATATGTGATCTTATAATTGCTCGGAGGCAACCTACTTTGTTGACCTCCTAATGTGAATTGTTAAAAGACATGCTACGGCTTATTTGAACATGGTTACTTGGCTGCCCGTGAGAGTTTAATTGCTTTCGAATTGATATATGAAATGATTACATGTTCTTACAATGCCTTATATGCCAATATGTCAAAATGTGATCATATACTTGCTCGGAGGCAACCTACTTTGTTGACCTCCCAATGTGAAATGTTAAATGGCATACATGTGCATTGCATACAAGGTTGCAACCTTTCATTCTGGCATGGTAGCGTTTCATGCACACCGGGCGGCATCGGGCTAGCCGGTGCAACCGTGACTACCATTGTCCCATTCCCTCTCATGCTTGGGGGCTAGACTTCCTCGAAGAGTTGGGTCGTAGGATTTTGGGGTATATCCAGAGTATACCCATTTGGCGTGATAAGTGGATATTGAAGCCGGCCGCAACAACTGTTATCAGAAATGATCTTGAGAGCGAAAGCTCACCGTATCCTTTTCACTATGTGTTTAAGTACTCTCGCTTGGTTCCTAGAGGACCTCGGGGAGGAAGGACGGGTAAATGTGTTCATTTATATTTATATTATGTTATAAACTTACTTGTGTTATATGTCATGCTTTCAAAAAGGGTTTTTCATAAGTTTAACCGGAAAAGAATTTCAAAACGTTATCTCTCGTTCCCCCTCGCTGAGTTCATAAGGACTCACCCTCTTTTTTTGTCAAAGGTGCAGCAAATTTGGAACAAGTATCCGAAGTAATGTGCTTGTTAATGATTCCTTGGAGTGACTACGTGCTTTTGTGCTTTGCTTGAAAGTGGTTGCTATATGGATGTTGTGTTTGATTGCAAACTGTTCATTTTATTGATATAAATGACCCCGTTGTAATTTGGGTCTAGTTTTGGCTTGTATTGATTATAACTGGACGAACTCTTTATTTGGTTGTTTACTTTCGTCGTTTAATTAGTAGTTATCGTAGG
>CM075764.1:3810000-3812500 GCA_037974665.1 Ehretia macrophylla | reverse complement strand
TCGCACAATGGTGCATGCCGCACGAATGTGCGCGTATGGTGCGCCCATGCCGCACGATGGTGCACGCATGCTGCACAATGATGAGTGCATGGGGCGCCCATGCTGCACGATGGTGCGCTCATGTGGCCCGCATGCCGCACGAAAGGACGCGCATGGGGTGCCCGTGCCGCACGATGGTGCGCGCAAGTGGCGCACGCGGGGAGCTCAAGGGGCACTGTTGGGGCACGGCTGGGGGACGGTTGGGGCACGGCTAGGGCACTGTTGGGGCACGATTGGGGCGCTATAGGGGTACACTTAGGGGACGATGGGGGATGTTGGGGGACAGCTTTGGCACTACTAGGGGACGTTGGGCACGACGGGCAATGTTAAGAATTCGGGGAAATTGGGCATGCGAAATGTATTATGACACGAATGTAGACAATGGTATTCTTGTACAAGTGGTTTCTGAATCTATGAAGTTGTCTTAACCTTTACCTTGTCCGACAAACAGTTTGTCACATTTGTGAGGCGAAATAGATTAATCGGTTTTCCAATTCATCCAAAAAAAAATTTAACGCCAAATATCTTGTAAACAAATTAATTTATGAATTAATATAAATTTTCCTGAATTTTCTAGTATTTTTTCTGATTTTTTCCTATTTTTCGTAATTTTTAAATATTAAAAATTAATTTTTTCGAAAATAATATTTTTGAATATCATTTAACAAATTAATGTATGAATTAATATAAATTTTTATGAATTTTCTACTATTTTTTCTGATTTTTCCCTGCTTTTCGCAATTATTAAATATTAAAAAATATTTTTTTTGAAAAAAATAATTTTGAAGCATTTAGATATCATATGCTATCAATAAGGAGCAAGTAGGGTACGAAGATCATGCCATATAAGGCCTTTTATAGTGTAAAACACCCATTATAAAATCTTTGGCAAAATGTACGCTACTGCTGTCACTTGGATTCTTGTATCTAAATGTACTATAAGGGGGTATGTGGTGTCAAGCCTCCTGGTCGAGGTCTATGCAGGGGGACTTGTGGGCACTTCGTGGCATATTGTGGGCTATATCGTGGGCTATATCGTGGGCTATATTATGGGCTATATTGTGGGTGAGAATGCCTACCAAGTGAATCACGCCGAGGTATTGCATTGTATACCCATGCGTTGGGGCCGTGCCACCCCCGCCCCGCGTCCCCCGACATGTCCCTCGGCGCGGCACCAGGATGGCTAATGAGGAACGTGGTGGCTTCCCTAGCCCCTCATTATCCATCTTGGTGCCGCCACACCGTTAACATCATTGGGATGGCTAATAAGGGGGTGAGTGGTTGCCTAAGCACAAAATTAGCCATCCCTGTGCCGCCGGCTAGGAACACATTGGGGGACATTCCCGTCCCCCAATGTGTCGTTGGGCCTGCACGATGCGCGAATCGCCTAGCACACGAAGCCATGGCTGTTATCGAGTGAATGCGAGCGGCCATGGTCTAGTGTTGTGGTGATCCAAGTACCGTGTGGGCTTGGGTGGCTCTTGGGGGATGGTGGGGGCAAGCATGATGAGCGAATCGCCTAGCACACGTGGCATTGGCTTTCGTTAAGCAAGGACGCGAGTGTTGCAATGAGACGATTGCTAATGCTTCAATGTCGTGGCGATCCAAGCACCATGCGGCCTTGAAGCCGTCCCCCGGTGGGTTCTGACGTGCCTGTGCGATGCGCGAATCGCCTAGCACACGACGCCATGGTCCTCGCTGAGTCGTAATGCAACGGACGTGGTCTAGTGTCATGGCAATCCAAGCCCCGCGTAGGCAGGAAGGTAGTTTGCTTGTCCCATTCTGTGCATACGAGGGGACGGTGGGGGGCATGCGTGATGCGTGAATTGCCTAGCACATGTGGCATTGGCTTTCGTTAAGCAACGACTCGAGCTTTGCGATGAGACGATTGCTGATGCTTCAATATCATGGCGATCCAAGCACCATGCAGCCTTGAAGCCATCCCCCGGTTGGTTCTGACAGGACTGTACGATGCGCGAATCACCTAGCACACGATGCCATGGTCCTCGCTGAGTCTTAATACGACGGATGTGGTCTAGTGTCGTGGCGATCCAAGCACCGCATAGGCAGGAAGGTAGTTTGCTTGTCCCGTTCCATGCATACAGGGGGACGGTGGGGGGCATGGGTGATGCGCGAATTTCTTAGCACACGTAGCATTGGCTTTCGTTAAGCAACGACGCGAGCGTTACGATGAGACAATTGCTGATGCTTCAATGTCGTGGCAATCCAAGCACCATGCGGCCTTGAAGCCATCACTCGGTTGGTTCCGACGGGCCTGTGCGATGCGCGAATCGCCTAGCACCTGACGTCATGGTCCTCAATGTGTCGTAATGTGACGGACGTGGTCTAGTGTCGTGGCGATCCAAGCACCGTGTGGGCAGGAACGTAGTTTGCTTGTCTCGTTTTGTGAATACAGGTGCATACAAGGGGACAGTGGGGGCTATGCGTGATGCGCAAATCG
>CM075764.1:3802500-3805000 GCA_037974665.1 Ehretia macrophylla | reverse complement strand
GGCGCTTAAGCGCGCGACTTATACTTGGCCGTAGGGGCAAGTGCCAGGCCCCGATGAGTAGGAGGGCGTGGCGGTCGCCGCAAAACCCAGGGCGGGAACCCGGGTGGAACGGCCATCGATGCAGATCTTGGTGGTAGTAGCAAATATTCAAATAAGAACTTTGAACGCCGAAGAGGGGAAAGATTCAATGTGAACGGCACTTGTACATGGGTTAGGCCATGCTAAGGGGCGGGGGAAGGCCGACAAACAGCGCGTTCCGGTTGAGCAAAATGTACGCTACTGCTGTCATTTAGGTTTTTGCTTCTAAATGTATTATAGGGGGTATGTGGTGTCTAGCCTCCTGGTTGAGGGCCTTGCGGGGGGAGATTGTGGGCACTTCGTGGCACATTGTAGGCTATATCGTGGGCTATATTGTGGGAGGGAATGCCTTCTGAGTGAATCACGCTGAGGTATTGCATTGCATACCTGTGCGTTGGGGCCGTGCAACCCCCGTACCGCGTCCCTCGGTATGTCCTTCGGGGCGGCACCAAGATGGCTAATGAGGAACGTGGTGGCTTCTCTAGCCCCTCATTATCCATCTTGGTGCCGCAACACCATCGACGTCATTAGGATGGCTAATGAGGGGGCGAGTGGTTGGCCAAGCACAAAACTAGCCATGCCCGTGCCGCCGGCTAGGTACACGTTGGGGGACATTCCCATCCCCCGATGTATCATTGGGCCTACGCGATGCGCAAATCGCCTAGCACACGAAGCCATGGCCATTGCCGAGTTGATGCATGCGGCCATGGTCTAGTGTTGTGGCGATCCAAGCACCGCGTGGGCTTGGGTGGCTCTTGGGGGACGGTGGGGGCAAGCGTGATGCGCGAATCGCTTAGCACACGTGGCATTGGCTTTCATTAAGCAACGACGCGAGTGTTTCAATGAGACGATTGCTAATGCTTCAATGTCGTGGCGATCCAAGCACCATGAGGCCCTGAAGCCGTCCCCCGGTAGGTTCTGACGTGCCTGTGCAATGCGTGAATCGCCTAGCACACGACGCCATGGTCCTCGTTGAGTCGTAATGCGATGGACGTGGTCTAGTGTTGTGGCGATCCAAGCACCGCGTGGGCAGGAAGGTAGTTTGCTTGTCCCGTTCCGTGCATACGGGGGGACGGTGGGGGGCATGCGTGATGTGCGAATCGCCTAGCACATGTGGCATTGGCTTTCGTTAAGCAACGACGCGAGCGTTGTGATGAGACGATTGCTGATGCTTCAATGTCACGGCGATCCACGCACCATGCGGCCTTGACGCCGTCACCCGATTGGTTCCGACAGACCTGTGCGATGCGCGAATCGCCTAGCACACGACGCCATGGTCCTCGCTGAGTCGTAATGCGACGGAAGTGGTCTAGTGTCGTGGCGATCCAAGCACCGCGTGGGCAAGAAGGTAGTTTGCTTGTCCCATTCCGTGCATACCGAGGGACGGTAGAGGGCATGCGTGATGCGCAAATTGCCTAGCACATGTGGCATTGGCTTTCGTTAAGCAACGACGAGAACGATACGATGAGATGATTGCTGATGCGTCAATGTCGTGGCGATCCAAGCACCATGCAGCCTTGAAGCCGTCGCCCGGTTTGTTCCGATGGGCCTGTACGATGCGCAAATCACCTAGCAAACGACGCCATGGTCCTAGCTGAATCGTAATACGACGGACGTGGTCTAGTGTCGTGGCGATCCACGCACCGCGTGGGCAAGATGGTAGTTTGCTTGTCCCGTTCAATGCATGCGGGTGCATATAGAGGGACGGTGGGGGGCATGCGTGATGCGCGAATCGCCTAGCACATGTGGCATTGGCTTTCGTTAAGTGACGACACGAGCGGTGCGATGAGACGATTACTGATGCTTCAATGTCGTGGCCATCCAAGCACCGTGCTACCTCGAAGCCGTCCCCCGGTGTGTTCCCACTGGCCTGCGCGATGTACGAATCGCCTAGCACACGACGCCATGGTCCTCACTGAGTCGTAATACGATGGACGTGGTCTAGTATCGTGGCGATCCAAGCACCGCGTGGGCAGAAAGTCCGCTTTCGGTTGGTACCTCAGTTGCGTGCAATCAGTGCATGGTCGGGCACCACGAAGTAGGCCCTTAAGCTTGCGACATGCGGCCTGGTCATGCACCTCGTGCAGGTCCCGTCCCGTGTCCCTCAGAAATTCTTCGTGCCTAGCGGTGCGTGCTTGGGCCATCTCGTCGGTTCCGTTCACCTGAAGGGCTCCGTTTGCCTAGACTGTGGGGCGGTTACCGGCTTGGTGGTCTGGGCATAGCGAATGTGATAGCGCGTGAGTAGTGGTCGGCTTGTGTGTGTCGGTTGGATCCCTGCTTGAGCAGCGACGTCCGCCCCTGCTTGCCTCTTCATTCGCAGGTTGAGTGCTTACGTTGCCTCGGTCGGTAGGTCGGTTTCCTGTGTTGCGTACCTACAAAGAAGGCAGTCTAAAGTCACATCGTACATCTTTTGCCTTGCGTC
>CM075764.1:3795000-3797500 GCA_037974665.1 Ehretia macrophylla | reverse complement strand
GAATGTATTATGACACAAATGTGGACATTGATATTCTTGTACAAGTGGTTTCCAAATCTATGAAGTAGTCTTAACCTTTGCCTTGTCCGACAAACAGTTCATTACATTAGTGAGGCGAAATAGAGTAATCGGTTTCCCAATCCATCCAAAAAAAAATTTAGCGCTAAATATCATGTAAACAAATTAATTTATGAATTAATATAAATTTTTCTGAATTTTCTAGTATTTTTTCTGATTTTTCCCTATTTTTCATAATTTTTAAATATTAAAAATTAATTTTCCGAAAAAAAATATTTTTGAATATCATTTAACAAATTAATGTATGAATTAAAATATTTTTTTCTGAATTTTTTACTATTTTTTCTGATTTTTTCCTATTTTTCGCAATTATTAAATATTAAAAAATATTTTTTCAGAAATTTTTTTTTGAAACATTTGGATATCATATGATATTAATAAGGATCAAGTTGGGTACGAAGATCATGCCATATAGGGCCTTTTATAGTGTAAAATACCCATTATGAATCTCTGGCAAATTGTACGCTACTTCTGTCACTTGGGTTTTTGCATCTAAATGTATTATAAGGGGGTATCTGGTGTCAAGCCTCCTGGTCGAGGGCCATGCGTAGGGACGTTGTGGACACTTCGTGGCACATTGTGGGCTATATCGTGGGCTACATCGTGGGCTATATTGTGGGCGAGAATGCCTACCGAGTGAATCACGCCAAGATATTGCATTGCATACCCGTGCGTTGGGGCCGTGCCACCCCCGCCCCGCGTCCCCCAGTATGTCCCTCGACGCGGCATTAGGATGGCTAATGAGGAACATGGTGGTTTCCCTAGCCCCTTATTATCCATTTTGGTACCGCAACACCGTCGACGTCATTGGGATGGCTAATGAGGGGGCGAGTGGTTGCCCAAGCACAAATCTAGCCATCCCCGTGTCGCTGGCTAGGTACACGTTGGGGGACATTCCCGTCCCCCGATGTGTCGTTGGGCCTACACGATGCGCGAATCGCCTAGCACACGAAGCCATGGCCGTTGCCGAGTGGATGCGCGCGGCCATGGTCTTGTCTTGTGGTGATCCAAGCACCGCATGGGCTTGGGTGGCTCTTGGGGGACGGTGGGGGCAAGCGTGATGCGCGAATCGCCTAGCACACGTGGCATTGGCTTTCGTTAAGCAACGACGCGAGCGTTGCAATGAGACGATTGCTAATGCTTCAATGTCGTGCGATCCAAGCACCATGCGGCCTTGAAGCCGTCCCCCAGTGGGTTCTGACGTGCCTGTGCGATGCGCGAATCACTTACCACACGACGCCATGGTCCTCGCTGAGTCGTAATGCCACGGATGTGGTCTAGTGTCGTGGCAATCCAAGCACCGTGTGGGTAGGAAGGTAGTTTGCTTGTCCCGTTCCGTGCATACGGGGGGACGGTGGGGGGCATGCGTGATGCGCGAATCGCCTAGCACATGTGGCATTGGCTTTCGTTAAGCAACCACGCGAGCGTTGCAATGAGACGATTGCTGATGCTTCAATGTCGTGGCAATCCAAGCACCATGCAGCCTTGAAGCCGTCCCCCGGTTGGTTCCGACAGGCCAGTACGATACGCGAATTGCCTAGCACACAACGCCATGGTCCTCGTTGAGTCGTAATGCGATAGACATGGTCTAGTGTTGTGGCGATCCAAGCATAGCGTGGGCAGGAAGGTAGTTTGCTTGTCCCGTTCCGTGCATACAGGGGGACGGTGGAGGGCATGCGTGATGCGCAAATCGCCTAGCACATGTGGCATTGGCTTTCGTTAAGCAACGACGCGAGCGTTGTGATGAGACGATTGCTGATGCTTCAATGTCGTGGCGATCCAAGCACCATGCGGCCTTGAAACCGTCACCCGGTTGGTTCTGACGGGCCTGTGCGATGCGCGAATCGCCTAGCATATGACGTCATGGTCCTTGCTGAGTCGTAATGCGACGGACGTGGTCTAGTGTCGTGGCGATCCAAGCACCGCGTGGGCAAGAAGGTAGTTTGCTTGTCCCGTTCCGTGAATATAGGTACATACAGGGGGACAGTGGGGGGCATGCATGATGCGCGAATCGCCTAGCACATGTGGCATTGGTTTTCGTTAAGCAACGACGCGAGCGTTGCAATGAGACGATTGCTGATGCTTCAATGTCATGGCGATCCAAGCACGATGCGGCCTTGAAGCTATCCCCCAGTTGTTTCCGACGGGCTTGGCGATGAGCAAATCGCCTAGCACACGATGCCATGGTCGTCGCTGAGTCGTAATGCGATGGATGTGGTCTAGTGTCGTGGCGATCCAAGCACTGCGTGGGCAGGGATGTAGTTTACTTGTCCCGTTCCGTGCGTACGGGTGCATACAGGGGGACGGTGGGGGGCATACGTGATGCGCGAATCGCCTAACACATGTGGCATTGGCTTTCGTTAAGCAATGACGCGAGCGTTGCGATGAGACGATTGCTGATGCTTTAATGTCGTGGCGATCC
>CM075764.1:3782500-3787500 GCA_037974665.1 Ehretia macrophylla | reverse complement strand
TGATTCCTTGGAATGATTGTTTGCCCTACGTGCCTTGCTTGACTATGGCCATTTTGTGAACGATATGATGCTTGAAGACTGTTTCGTTTCTTATGATGCTTGTTGTTGTATTGTAAATGACCCCCGTTGTAATTTGGGATCAAATTTTGGCTTGTACTGATCATAACTAGATAGACACTACTATGGTCATTTTTTGCTATCGCTATTGACTATTATCTATCATAGGATTATGAAGTATCAGGTAAGGATTAAGTAAAATGAATTTATCCAATCTTAAGCAAGTACTCATTGTTAAGCTAAGATCAATAGGTACTTTTGTAGCAAGGATTAACAAACAAACGAGACATAGTATCATGCTAGGTTATTAATCAAACGAGACTTCGAAATAACTAGTAGGCATTTCAATTGGTGATGAATAGTAATCTTAGATGGAATCGAATTTGAGATTGAAAGTTTTGAGGCGTTTAGAAAACTAGGTCAAACTAAGGAGCCCAATTATAGCCGTTATGCTGCCAGTTTTCCGGAGAATTTGTGGAGTTAGGCTAAAACGTTAAGTGTTAAACTTTCATGAACGATTAAGTACGTGATATGACTTGAATGTTTAGATCACACCCTAGTCTAACCTGTATAGGTCGGGTTGGGGTGTGACATAACGAGTCTATAGCCTTGGCCGACAGGCCCGGGTAATCTTTGAAATTTCATCGTGATGGGGATAGATCATTGCAATTGTTGGTCTTGAACGAGGAATTCCTAGTAAGCGCGAGTCATCAGCTCGCGTTGACTACGTCCCTGCCCTTTGTACACACTGCCCGTCGCTCCTACCGATTGAATGATCCGGTGAAGTGTTCGGATCGCGGCGACGTGGGCGGTTCGCTGCCCGCGACATCGCGAGAAGTCCACTGAATCTTATCATTTAGATGAAGGAGAAGTCGTAACAAGGTTTCTGTGGGTGAACCTACAGAAGGATCATTATCGAACCCTGCGAAGGCAGAATGACCTGCGAACCCGTTTAAACAACGAGGGGCCGAGCGGGGGAGGCGGCTCGTCCCCAGCCCTCGCGTCGGTCTTGATTCAGGGCGAATGCCCCGCAAACAACAAACTCCAGCGCAGAATGCGCCAAGGAAAACGAAAATTGGGGGCCAGCCTATCCGTGCCCCGTCCGCGGTGTTGTCACGCCCCAACCCGGCCTATAAAGGTTAGACTGGGGTGTGATCCAACATTCAAGTCACGTGTCGTACTTAACCATTCATGAAGATTTAACACTTAACGCTTTGGCCTAAACTCCAAAATTTTCCTGAAAATCGGCAGCATAACGGCTGTAATTGGACTCTTTGGTTTGACCTAATTCTCTAAACGCCTCAAAATTTACCACCTCAAATTCATTCCCAACTAAGATAACTATTTATCATCAATTGAAATGCCTACTGGTTGTCTTGATGTCTCGTTTGATTAATAACCTAGTATGATACTATGTCTCGTTCGTTTGTTAATCCTCGTTACAAAAGTACCTGTTGATCTTAGCTTAACAACGTGCATCTGCTTAAGATTTGGTTGGTTCATTTTACTTAGCCTTTACCTAATACTTTATAATCCTATTATAGATACTAGCAGTAATAATAATAAAACGATCATAGTAGTGTCTAGTGTCTGTCTAGTTATCATCAGTACAAACCAAAATTAGACCCCAAATTACAACGGGGGTCTTTTACATTACAAACAACGAGCAACATAAAAGAAATAGTCTTCAAGTAGCATAGTTTACAAATAGCCATAATCACGCAAAGCACATAGGGCAGGCAATCACTCCAAGGAATCATCGTTAGGCACATCGTCCTCAGGTACCTGTTCTTGATCTTCTTCACCTGAGATGATAAAAGAGGGTGAGTCCTTATGAACTCAGCGAGAAGGAACGAGAAATAGGTTTTGAAACTCATTTTCCGGTTCAACTTATGAAAATCCTTTTGCAAGCATGAATATAACACAATTAAGTACATAACAATAATATAAAGTAAAGGAACAAAATTACTAGTCTTTCCTCCCCGAGGTTCTCTAGGAACCAAGCGAGAGTACTTATACATATAGAAAAAGGATACGGTGAGCTTTTGCTCTCAATTGTTGCGGCCGACTTCAAATCATCCCCTTAACACGCCAAGTGGGTGTACTCCGGATGTACCCCGAAATCCTACGACCCAACTCTCCGAGGAAGTCTAGCCCCCAAGCGAGAGAGAGAATGGGACCATGGTAGTCACGGGTGCACCGGCAAGCCCGATGCCGTCCGGTGTGCGTGAACGCTACCATGCCATAAAGAAAGGTTGCAACCTTGTATGCAATGCACATTTATGACAATTAATATATCACATTAAGAGGACAACAAAGTAGGTTACCTCCGGACAGTCATAGGATTGCACATTGACAAGTAAACAAGCGAGGCACGAATAGACAAGTAATTTCACTTGAAAAGCATATGGAGTTATATGAACATTAAACGGGCAGCCATGTAACACATGTAAATCAAGTCATATAACTCATTTCAAAGTCCACGTAATCAAATATCAAGATAATTCACATGCAACAACATCTACGTGGGCTCGGATGCAAGAAAGGCCTATTTGTCAACATGCAATGATCAAAATCACATTTAGGGCTATGAGGGCATCTACGGGCAGCCTACTAAGCATATAATTCCACACAATATCCAAATGATCAACACTTAGCAAGTCTACCTAGTCATTGGGGTTTCCATTTCGTGCTTACCCGTGTGATTAAACCCTAAGTCAACTCAAAATCAATCTCAAGTCATGCATCATTTAATTCAAACATCTTCAAGTACTCAAAACAGTCCACACAACATCCCAATGCCACAAACCCAAGCATTTAATACCACAAGAGAAGTTACAAAAAATTTTCTAAGCATATAACCAAGTGAAACCCTCATTGCAATAGGCTGTATTCCCACAATCATTAAGACAAGAAAACAATCTCCAATTCCAGTGAATAAGATGTAAAATTAAAGCTTAAGAAGTGAACTAAAATCAGAAACAAACCTTGCATCATTTGGAGTTCGGGATCAATAGTTATAGCCGAAACAGTGGGATAGCACAAAACTGTCCAGATTTGCACACATTTCAATAATTGAAATTTTTGAGGTCCTTAGGGTCAGATTTAGCCTTAGTCCATTTCTGCAAAAAATGCTCAGAACTGAAAAATATAGCAGTACACCAAATTTCATGCATTTTGGACATAATTTACTAAGTAAAATCTGGTTTGTTCTATAAGGTCAGTGCATCTGCCAAAACCTGCTTCATTTTTCCAGATTTCCAGATTTGGACACATTTTAATGATTTGCCATTTTGAGGACCTTAGAGTCGAAATTAGCTTTGGCCTATTTCTGCGAAAAATGTTCAAAACTGGCAAAAATAGTCACCTACAAATTTTAATGCATTTTAAACATCATTTGCCTAGCCAAACTCACCTCGAAACAACAGGTCAGAGAGCTGTCACATAATCCGATTTCACCTATCATCACTTTCAAGCCAAAATCTTGCCATGCATGGTTGAAGAAGCTTATGAACACACATATAACTCAAGTACAGAAGCAAAGACATACATTTAAGAGCATGCATGTGGATTTTTGAAGGATTTTCAAAAGGTTTTAGCCCTCACCTTAGCAAATCAACAAGAAGATGCACAAAACTTGTTGAAGCACAAATTTCTTCTTCTTCCTTGCTTAGCCGAGATTCCAACTTGATTTTCTCTATTTTTCCTAGCTTAGTGACCAAGCTCTTAGTACACGCATGTGGTTAGAACAAGAAGAAAAGAAATGGAAGCCAAGAAACTTACCTAGGTCGAAAATGGTGAGTCAAAAGCTTGCATGTGAGTTTTCTTGCAACCTAGCTAGCTTGGTTGAGTTCCTTTGCTTGTGGCTTGTCTTGATTAACCATATGATGATGAAGATGAGCTAAGAGGTGAAGAGATTCAGCCAAGGCCGAGAGAGAGAGAGAAGAATGAGAGGGAGAGAGAAAAGTGTGAGGAAAAATGAGAGAAATGACAAAGAGTGAAGCTTTTGCACTTCTTCATGCAAGTGGTCGGCCTTGGGCTTCTAAAATTCCTGATTTTTGTGTCTTCAAGAGCATATTTGAAATTCCTAGTATAGGCAAAGAAGAGTTGGTCGAGTATGGTGGAGATTTGAGGAGGTTTTGAGCAATTTTTTTTATGCATTTGTGTCATAGGATTGTCATAAGTTGTCTAGAATCAATTTGAATTGAGTAAGCATGCAAAAACACCACTTAGTGGTCGGCCAAGGCTAATAAAAATGCTGAATTTTGTCAACTTTTGATCATTATTTAATTGTGTCTTGAAAGTGCAAAAAGAATAAGGAATAAAGAATAAGGAATGTCTAGCTTTTTGTGAGATTTTGTCTTCTAGTGGGTTGAATTAGTAATTTAATAATAGTTAGTGGATTTTGTAGGATTAATTAATGACCTAGTGCTTCGTGTAAGATGCTTTCTTGTTTAGCGTGAGGGCGCACTTTCCTAGGTCTAGGGCACGCACTACGAGGTAGGACACGAACTACGAGATGAACGCACGTTTTCCAAGTAAATGCACACAACCCTAAATGAATGCACGTCATTCAATGCATGGCACACAAAATGAACACAATTCTTAAACCTAGGTCAAGGCACGCAAATCTAGATTAGGGCACACGAAACGAGGTATCGCACGCAAATCGAGGTCGGGCCTCACAAGTGTGCCGGGTTAGGCCTAGGTCCCTTACGAAAGGAAAACGACTCTTGGCAATGGATATCTCAGCTCTCGCATCGATGAAGAACGTAGCAAAATGCAATACTTGGTGTGAATTGCAGAATCCCGTGAACCATCGAGTCTTTGAACGCAAGTTGCGCCCGAAGCCGTCAGGCCGAGGGCACGTCTGCCTGGGCGTCAAGCATCACGTCGCCCCTTCCACCCCGCGGCCCAACATTGGGTTACCGGGTTCGTGCGTG
>CM075764.1:3725000-3775000 GCA_037974665.1 Ehretia macrophylla | reverse complement strand
ATGCCCAATGATCCCTAAGTGTTGACATAATAAGTTTTAAGTGTCCAAGCGCGAATGCCCTATGTGCTATACCCAAGTGCTATATGCTATGCCCAAGTGCTATGTGTTAACGGACCCACTGCCGGCCGACCCCGCGCATCGCCTCGGGTGCCCAAGTATGAGACAGCCTACGCTTGCTTCGTAAGAGATGGCAAAAAATTTGAATCCGACCTTGTGTGCTACCGGCCCGCCGAGGTGCCTAATGTTCTTCCCTTAGCATTAACGGTGACTGAGGTTATGTTGCCCCTATCTTCGGCACGGTTGGGCACGTTGGTGAACGGTTGTGACACGATTGCCCACAGTGTTTCACGACGGCGCACGATTGGGCCTCGGATGGGGCACGTACATGGGGCACGTACTTGGGGCACGTACTTGGCAAGCAGTTTGGGCACGGCTTGGTAATCAGTTAGGGCACAGTGGAGTCGCGCATGGGGCACGATGGGGCAAGCAGTTCGGGCACGTACTTGGGGCACGTATTAGGGCGCGCGCATGCAGCGCCCATGCTGCACGATGGTGGGCACATGTGGCCAGCATGCCACACGAAGGTGCGCGCATAGGGCGCCCACGCCGCACGATGGTGCGCGCATGCTGCACAAATGTGCCCGCATGAGGCGCCCATGCCACACGAAGGTGCGCGCAAGGGGCGCGCTTGCGGCACGACGGTGCACGCATACGACCCACATGCCGCACGAAGGTGCGTGCATGGGGCACCCATGCCGCACGATGATGTACACATGGGGCACCCATGCCCCCTGATGGTGCGCGCATGCCGCACGAAGGTACACGCATGGGGTGCCCATGCCGCACGAAGATGCACGAATGGGGCACCCATGCAGCACGATGGTGCAAGCATGCCGCACGAAGGTGCGCGCATGGGGAACCCATGCCGCTTGATGGTGCGCGCATGCCGCACGATGGTGAGTGCATATGGCCAGCATGCCGCACGAAGGTGCGCGTATGGGGCACCTATGCCGCACGATGGTGCGCGTATGGGGCGCTCATGCTGCACTCTGGTGCGCGCATGTGGCCCGTATGCCATACGAAGGTGCGCGTATGGGGCGCGCATGTCATACGATGGTGCGCTCATCGGGCGCGCATGTCGCACGATTGTGCGCGCATGCCGCACGATTGTGCGCGCATGCCGCACGAAGGTGCGCACATGGGGCGCCCATGCCGCACGATGGTGTGCTAATCGGGCGCGCATGCCGCACGATGGTACGAGCATAGGGCGCCCATGCTACACGAAGGTGCGCGCATGGTGCGCCCATGCCGCACGATGGTGCGCATATCGGGCGCGCATGGCGCACGATGGTGCTCGCATGTGGCCCGTATGCCGCACGATGGTGCACGCATGGGGCGCCCATGCTGCATGAAGATGCGCACATGGGGCGCCTATGCCGCATGATGATGAGCGCATACCGCACGAAGGTGCGCACATGAGGCGCCCATGCCGCTAGATGGTGTGCGCATCGGGCGCGCATGCTGCGCGATAGTGCCCGCATGGGGCGCGCATGCCGCACGATGGTGCACTCATGTGGCCCGCATGCAGCACGAAGGTGCGCGCATGGGGCGCCCATGTCGCACGATGGTGAGCTCATCGGGCTCGCATGTCGCACGATAGTGTGCGCATGGGGTGCCCATGCCGCACGATGGTGCGTGCATGCCGCACAAAGGTGCGCGCATGGTGCGCCTATGCCGCACGATGGTGCTTGCATGTGGCCCGTATGCCGCACGATGGTGCGTGCATGGGGCACCCATGCCGTACAATGGTGGGCGCATGTGGCCCGCATGCCGCACGAAGGTGCGCGCATAGGGTGCCCGTGCCGCACGATGGTGCGCCCAAGTGGCGCACGCAGGGCACTCAAGGGGCGCTGTTAGGGCACGATTAGGGCACTGTTGGGGCACGGTTGGGGCACTTTGGGGGTACATTTGGGGGACGATAGGGGATGTTGGGTGACGGCTTTGGCACTGCTAGGGGACGTTGGGCACGATGGGCAATGTTAAGCATTCGGGGGAATTGGGCATGCAGAATGTATTATGACACAAATATGGACATTGATATTCTTGTACAAGTGGTTTTCGAATCTACGAAGTAGTCTTAACCTTTGCCTTGTCCGACAAACAGTTCGTCACATTTGTTAGGCGAAATAGAGTAACCGGTTTCCCAATCCATCCCAAAAAAATTTTAACGCCAAATATCATGTAAACAAATTAATTTATGAATTAATATAAATTTTTCTGAATTTTCTAGTAATTTTTCTGATTTTTCCCTATTTTTTGTAATTTTTAAATATTAAAAATTAATTTTTCGAAAAAAATATTTTTGAATATCATTTAACAAATTAATGTATGAATTAATATAATTTTTTCTGAATTTTCTACTATTTTTTTTCTGATTTTTCCCTATTTTTCGCAATTATTAAATATTAAAAAATATTTTTTCAAATTTTTTTTTTTGATGCATTTGGATATCATATGATATCAATAAGGAGTAAGTTGGGTACGAAGATCATGCCATATGGGGACTTTTATAGTGTAAAACACCCATTATGAATCTCTGGCAAAATGTACGCTACTACTGTCACTTGGGTTTTTGCATCTAAATGTATTATAGGGGGGTATGTGGTGTCAAGCCTCCTGGTCAAGGGCCATGCGGGGGGACATTGTGGGCACTTCGTGGCACATTGTGGGCTATATCGTGGGCTACATCATGGGCTATATTGTGGGCGGGAATGCCTACCGAGTGAATCACGCCGAGGTATTGCATTGCATACCCGTGCGTTGAGGCCGTGCCACCCTCGCCTCGCGTCCCCCAGCATGTCCCTCGGCGAGGTACCAAGATGGCTAATGAGCAATGTGGTGGCTTCCCTAGCCCCTCATTATCCATCTTGGTGCCGCAACACCGTCGACGTCATTGGGATGGCTAATGAGGGGGCGAGTGGTTACCCAAGCACAAAACTAGCCATCCCCATGCCGCCGGCTAGGTACACGTTGGGGGACATTCCCGTCCCCCGATGTGTTGTTGGGCCTACACGATGCGCGAATTGCCTAGCACACGAAGCCATGGCCGTTGCCGAGTGGATGCGCGCGGCCATGGTCTAGTGTTGTGGCGATCCAAGCACCGCGTGGGCTTGGGTGGCTCTTGGGAGACGGGAGGGGGGGGAGGGGGCAAGCGTGATGGGCGAATCGCCTAGCACACGTGGCATTGGCTTTCGTTAAGCAACGACGCGAGCGTTGCAATGAGACGATTGCTAATGCTTCAATGTCGTGGTGATCCAAGCACCATGCGGCCTTGAAGCCGTCCCCCGGTGGGTTTTGACGTGCATGTGCGATGTGCGAATTGCCTAGCACACGACGCCATGGTCCTCGCTGAGTCGTAATGCGATGGACGTGGTCTAGTGTCGTGGTGATCCAAGCACCGCGTGGGCAGGAAGGTAGTTTGCTTGTCCCGTTCCGTGCATACGGGGGGACGGTGGGGGGCATGCGTGATGCGCGAATCGCCTAGCACATGTGGCATCGGCTTTCGTTAAGCAACAACGCGAGCGTTGCGATGAGACGATTGCTGATGTTTTAATGTCATGGCGATCCAAGCACCATGCGGCCTTGAAGCCGTCCCCCGGTTGGTTCTGACAGGCCTGTGAGATGCGCGAATCGCCTAGCACACGACGCCATGGTCCTCGCTGAGTCGTAATGCGACGGACGTGGTCTAGTGTCGTGGCGATCCAAGCACCGCATGGGCAGGAAGGTAGTTTGCTTGTCCCGTTCCGTGCATATAGGGGGACGATGTGGGGCATGCGTGATGCGCGAATCGCCTAGCACATGTGGCATTGGCTTTCGTTAAGCAACGACACAAGCGTTGCGATGAGATGATTGCTAATTCTTTAATGTCGTGGCGATCCAAGCACCATACGGCCTTGAAGCCGTCGCCCGGTTGGTTCCGACGGGCCTGTGCGATGCGCGAATCGCCTAGCACATGACGTCATGGTCCTCGTTGAGTCGTAATGCGACGGACGTGGTCTAGTGTCGTGGCGATCCAAGCACCGCGTGGGCAGGAAGGTAGTTTGCTTGTCCCGTTCTGTGAATATAGGTGCATACAGGGGGACGGTGGGGGGCATGCTGTCACGCCCCAACCCGACCTATAGAGGTTAGACTAAGGAGTGATTTGAACATTCAAGTCCTTTCACATACTTAATCGTCCAAGGTGGTTTAACCCTTAACGTTTAGCCTAAACTCCACAAATTCTCCAAAAAACCAGCAGCATAACGGTTGTAATTGGGCTCTTTAGTTTGACCTAATTTTCTAAAGGCCTCAGAACTTTCAATCTCAAATTCATTTCCAACTAAGATTAATATTTATCATCAATTGAAACGCCTACTAGTTATCTTGAAGTCTCGTTCGTTTGTTAATCCTTGTTACAAAAGTACCTGTTCATCTTAGCCAAAAAATAAGTGCCTGTTTAAGATTGGATAGATTCATTTACTTAATCCATTACCTGATACTTCATAAGCCTGTGATAGATACAATACTAGCCGGTAGCGATAACAAAAATGACCGTAAGAGTGTCTAACTAGTTATGAATAGTACAAGCCAAAATTAGACCCCAAATTACAACGGGGGTCATTTACAATACAACAACAAGCAACATAAGAAATAGTCTTCAAGCAACATATCGTTCACAAAATGGCCATAGTCAAGTAAGGCACGTAGGGCAAGCAATCATTCCAAGGAATCATCAAAAGGCACGTTGTCCTCGGGTACCCGTTCCTTGTCTTCTTCACCTGAGATGATAAAAGAGGGTGAGTGTAATACCCCGATCCCTCTCGAGACCGGGAGTTCTATCAATCGATCTAATCACAACCCAAACCAAACCCGGGCATAATTTTCAGGGAAAAACGGGCGAAGTCTCCCCTGTTTCTAGGCGAAATGTAAAACCTGCGACAGCATATAAGTGGACCAATACCATGTCCAAACATTCAACCACCTCAAGGCCATCCGAGCCTTGGTTCACAACAAGCAAATCACAAGTAAATATACATTCAAGCTTAGCAATTAAACTACACCAACCTATTTCATAAGCTAGTCTATCATACATTTCTATCTCTTTTCCTTTGTCATTACAAATATACATTGAAGTTAAGCTACATTAACTAAATGCATAATCTAATGAAACTTAAATTACATCCCCTTTAACATTAAATACATATAATACATAAAAGCATACAACTTTACGACTTCGACACTCAAGCCACATAGGCACGCAAGACAACTCTTCAGGCACGAACTTTCACGAAATCACGAACTTTCCAGCTAACATGACATTTCCTGAAATGTGGTGGTGAGGAGTGAGTATACACAACACGTATACTCAGTGAGGGCGAGATAGATATTGAATTGGAGAGAAAGAAAGTCGTGCAATGCAAATAAGACAGTTAAGCAATACAACTGATAAATAAGCAATCAATACAATAAGCAATTACTGAAAGCATTAACACAACCATTCAAAGCTGTACTACACTTTGAAAGCTATGGTTCACTCATACGAGCAATGTACCATTTCACGAGCGATACATCAATCTCGAGCTTGATGTTGACAACGATGACAATAAGCGCGCATCCACCTTATAACACCAGTTTGGAATACCCCGGAAGTATCCATCAATCTACGACCCAAATCTCCCTGGGAGGCAACCCAAGCGAGAAAAGGGAATAGCAGCGGAGCTAGAGCAACCAACACTGGCAACCCGAGGCTACCCAGAGAGGCCCATCACTCACGCGCGAGACACTATGCAATGCAAGACTCGATACAAGGCAATAAACGAGCGATAGCACAACAATACAAACTAGTGACAACAAACGAGATAACAAGCAATCACAATCAATACTAGCATTCAACTAACTTTTCAAGCATAGCAAGCAATAATAAGCAACAATAACAACAATTAAACAAGGAACGGCAATTCAAACACGAAAACAACAAATATCACTATTCAACCCCAACTTCCAAGGACAATTACGAGCAAACGAGCTACGGAATTAGGAAACCGATTTCACTACATTCACTCAGGCACTACAAGGCACGTTTCTATGTCACTAAACTTCACGTTCTCACCCGAGACCCGGAAGTCCACCTACTGCGTTTGAACTACAGCTATGCTAACCGATCACTCAATCAACGCCACAACAGCGCCAAAAGTGCTTCCATGCCCTCAATTGCAAAACCCCCAACTCAATTCGAGCACGGTCAACTTTTGGTCAAACGGCCCCTTTACGTTTCTTTGTCTAATTTCTAATTTTAACAAAGGCCGATCCGTTTTTATTTCACATTTTAGCTTTCTATCACTAATGGCACCTATCCAAATCAAGCAATCGCAATTCGGATCGAAATCCAAAATTCTAGGGTTTACTATTCATAATTCACTATTCATTATTTTTCCCCAATTTCAAATACGCAGTTTCAACCGTAAAAATTGCTAAATAACTATCAAACAATGCTCTACGAACCCTAAAGAATCATTTCCAATCAATTTCAGGCATTATAACGCATTAAATATCAAATCTAAAAATTTGTATCAAAAATCAAATTTCATTTAATATGCACAAAAGCATGAAAACCCTCACAGAGATTGAAGACCAAGACCCGCAAGGACCCGAGCCACGACCCCCGAGCAATTCCACACGCGATTGTAGAATAAAATGCAAGAAAAATCATCTTTTTTCCTTCCTTGTGATTTTCGGCCATGGCAAGGACATAGGAGGCATTTTTCAAATTGTTTGTTTTGATTTTAGCCTTGTTTTATTATTTATTAGGTGACAAAGGGCATTTTGGTCTTTTGTAAAATCAAACTTTAATTAAAAATAGTCAAATAAGCTTATTTTGATGCCATTAAATCTAATTCAAGTTAAAACAATGCAATTAAATGAAAAACAACTAAAACTAGTTAAATTAAGCTAAAAACATTTTTCACTAAATCCGAAAAATATTTCTCTAACTCTTATTTTCGAAATTCTACGATCGAACGGTCAATAATCGATCGCTAATAAAGTGATGAGCAATAATATAAAACTTTAATTCTTTGAAAAGTAGAATAGTAGAATAGTTTAAAATTCACTCCGGCTCGGAGTTACTTTTCTCATTTATTTGAAAATCGAGTGATTTTAACGCAGAACAACCAAAACCGATTATTAAAATAATCAAAACAATCAAGGTAATTAATATTCATTTAAAATAATTAATTTAACTATTTCTAGATCATTTTAAAGAATTTATGAAGTAAATGTTAAGTTACAAATGAACAAATAAATATAAACATGTAATCAAGTGAAATTAAATATTAACATTTAAGACGACACTTAATTAATCACAAGAGAATAAGTTCAATTACTACAATTATTAGAAATAGATAATAATCTTTTAATCAATTAATATAAATCCTTTTCGAATTCTTTTAAAAGAAATAGCAAAACAGTGAAAATTAGATGATTTAACTAATTAAACATTTAATCAAATGCAGTCAAGTGCTATTAAATGCATGCCGGGTTCGGGTTATCACATCCTTCCCCCCTTAAAACAATTGCGTCCTCGCAATTCTTCTTCCAATAGGACTCTGCATCATCTAAAATCCGACTCTGACTAATCTTCATCGATTGCTGAGCAAGATAATATATAAGAATGCTCGTAGGAAATCCCGAATAGAAATTCCAATCAAGAATGCCGAGGAAATACCAACTAAAGACTGAAGCAAAGATACTGTAGATATTATCAATACCACATACTAATGGTAGGAAGAGCACCGAAAGAATGCCCTATTTAAGAATCTTCAGTAGAAGTCTAACAAGTACCCAATAAGAAAGTTAGGAAATAGCCAGAGAAGGTACACCTCATGCAGTGCTGATTACGGTAAGTAGACCCAGCTAAAAGTTCTGTAAAGGAATATAGAGAAGAATACCAAAGGTCAATCTCTAAATGAAATCTTCCAATCACTGAGTTCCTACCACAACATCTTAGTCGAACAGCGAGTATAGATTCCCCTGAGTGGAAAGGCCGAAGGAGAAGCCGTAAACAGTACAAGATAATATGTCCAATCAGAATTCCAAGTGTAGGATCTTCCAATAAATGCCAATAAGGAAAAATACTAGTAGAATGCCCAATAAGAATTCCAAAGAATACCGTAAGTAATATGAGGTAATAAGTCTGATAGGAATTCCAGTTACCAAACCAACTGAGGGATACCAAAGAAAATACCCGAACAATGCTCTAGTAAGAAGTACCAAGAATTGCCCAATAAGTAATACTAAATAAATGACCACTAAGAATCCTAGAGAATGCCATTGAAGAATTTCCAATAAGGAATACCAGTAACACTCCAATAAAGACTGAGACACATATACCATAGATAATACCATGCAGTAAGTCCGACTGAAAACCCAATAGCCAAGTCTACCAAGAAGTGCCAATAGAAGTCTCCAAAGAATACCCAAATAAAACCCCAAGAGAAAGCTATTCTTTCACAACTGTTAAGCACAGAGGAGGACCATAGAGATTTGCCAATAACCGAGCTCCAAAAGCAAACACTAATTCCCAAATAAAGGTTAGTCAAATGCCATTCATTTCCTGCAGATCCATACACCTTGAAAAGCCAGCGGTGAACCACTTTCTTCAGGGGAGGAAGAAGTCTTTCTTACCATTTCAATAGGACATGTATGAATGCCAAGATATCACAGTTATACATATGCCTTAAGCTATTATGCCAGCAAGTTTACAAAATAGTTTATTCAACAAAGTCACTCAAGCCTAACAATCAAGTTAAGCAAACATAATCAATTCAAATCACGACATAGCTAATTCAAGACATTCTATACACACATTACAAGTAATACTTCAGGCAAATAATAATCCACGAGGTCGATTCAATTCACGTTGCCAATTCGATAGGTCAATTCAATGCACAACTGGACACTTCACCTTACTTAGCACACAATTAACACATAACACATAACTATATCACATAGGAGCACACATTCAGTTCAAGACACATAATCTCACATACAAGCATACACTTTCAAGACACACTTAACAAGCACACATTCAAGGGTCACTACCCACCAGACCGAGGACCCTGTCCCGGCTTATGAGCTAGACAAGCTCTGATACCACCTGTAATACCCCGATCCCTCTCGAGACCGGGAGTTCTATCAATCGATCTAATCACAACCCAAACCAAACCCGGGCATAATTTTCAGGGAAAAACAGACGGAGTCTCCCCTGTTTCTAGGCGAAATGTAAAACCTGCGACAGCATATAAGTGGACCAATACTATGTCCAAACATTCAACCACCTCAAGGCCATCCGAGCCTTGGTTCACAACAAGCAAATCACAAGTAAATATACATTCAAGCTTAGCAATTAAACTACACCAACCTATTTCATAAGCTAGTCTATCATACCTTTCTATCTCTTTTCCTTTGTCATTACAAATATACATTGAAGTTAAGCTACATTAACTAAATGCATAATCTAATGAAACTTAAATTACATCCCCTTTAACATTAAATACATATAATACATAAAAGCATACAACTTTACGACTTCGACACTCAAGCCACATAGGCACGCAAGACAACTCTTCAGGCACGAACTTTCACGAAATCACGAACTTTTCAGCTAACATGACATTTCCTGAAATGTGGTGGTGAGGAGTGAGTATACACAACACGTATACTCAGTGAGGGCGAGACAGATATCGAATTAGAGAGAAAGAAAGTCGTGCAATGCAAATAAGACAGTTAAGCAATATAACTGATAAATAAGCAATCAAAACAAACAATCAATACAATAAGCAATTACTGAAAGCATTAACACAACCATTCAAAGCTATACCACACTCTGAAGGCTATGGTTCACTCATACGAGCAATGTACCATTTCACGAGCGATATATCAATCTCGAGCTTGATGTTGACAACGATGACAATAAGCGCGCATCCACCTTATAACACCAGTTTGGAATACCCCAGAAGTATCCATCAATCTACGACCCAAATCTCCCTGGGAGGCAACCCAAGCGAGAAAAGGGAATAGCAGCGGAGCTAGAGCAACCAACACTAGCAACCCGAGGCTACCCAGAGAGGCCCATCACTCACGCGCGAGACACTATGCAATGCAAGACTCGATACAAGGCAATAAACGAGCGATAGCACAACAATACAAACTAATGACAACAAACAAGATAACAAGCAATCATAATCAATACTAGCATTCAACTAACTTTTCAAGCATAACAAGCAATAATAAGCAACAATAACAACAATTAAACAAGTAACGGCAGTTCAAACACGAAAACAACAAATATCACTATTCAACCCCAACTTCCAAGGACAATTACGAGCAAACGAGCTATGGAATTACGAAACCGATTTCACTACATTCACTCAGGCACTACAAGGCACGTTTCTATGTCACTAAACTTCACGTTCTCACCCGAGACCCGGAAGTCCACCTACTGCGTTTGAACTACAGCTATGCTACCGGGTCACACAATCAACACCACAACAGCGCCAAAAGTGCTTCCATGCCCTCAATTGCAAAACCCCTAACTCAATTCGAGCACGGTCAACTTTTGGTCAAACGGCCCCTTTACGTTTCTTTGTCTAATTCCCAATTTTAACAAAGGCCGATCCGTTTTTATTTCACATTTTAGCTTTCTATCACTAATGGCACCTATCCAAATCAAGCAATCGCAAATCGGATCGAAATCCAAAATTCTACTGTTTACTATTCATAATTCACTATTTATTATTTTTCTCCAATTTCAAATACGCAGTTTCAACCGTAAAAATTGCTAAATAACTATCAAGCAATGCTCTACGAACCCTAAAGAAGCAATTCCAATCAATTTCAGGCATTATAACGCATTAAATATCAAATCTAAAAATTTGTATCAAAAATCAAATTTCATTTAATATGCACAAAAGCATGAAAACCCTCACAGATATTGAAGACCAAGACCCGCAAGGACCCGAGCCACGACCCCCGAGCAATTCCACACGCGATTGTAGAAGAAAATGCAAGAAAAATCATCTTTTTTCCTTCCTTGTGATTTTCGGCCATGGCAAGGACATAGGAGGCATTTTGCAAATTGTTTGTGTTGATTTTAGCCTTGTTTTATTATTTATTAGGTGACAAAGGGCATTTTGGTCTTTTGCAAAATCAAACTTTAATTAAAAATAGTCAAATAAGCTTATTTTGATGCCATTAAATCTAATTCAAGTTAAAACAATGCAATTAAATGAAAAACAACTAAAACTAGTTAAATTAAGCTAAAAACATTTTTCACTAAATCCGAAAAATATTTCTCTAACTCTTATTTTTGAAATTCTACGATTGAACGGTCAATAATCGATCGCTAATAAAGTGATGAGCAATAATATAAAACTTTAATTCTTTGAAAAGTAGAATAGTAGAATAGTTTAAAATTCACTCCGGCTCGGAGTTACTTTTCTCATTTATTTGAAAATCGAGTGATTTTAACGCAGAACAACCAAAACCGATTATTAAAATAATCAAAACAATCAAGGTAATTAATATTCATTTAAAATAATTAATTTAACTATTTCTAGATCATTTTAAAGAATTTATGAAGTAAATGTTAAGTTACAAATGAACAAATAAATATAAACATGTAATCAAGTAAAATTAAATATTAACATTTAAGATGACACTTAATTAATCACAAGAGAATAAATTCAATTACTACAATTATTAGAAATAGGTAATAATCTTTTAATCAATTAATATAAATCCTTTTCGAATTCTTCTAAAAGAAATAGCAAAACAGTGAAAATTAGATGATTTAACTAATTAAACATTTAATCAAATGCAGTCAAGTGCTATTAAATGCATGCCGGGTTCGGGTTATCACAGTGAGTCCTTATGAACTCAGCGAGGGGGAACGAGAAATAAGTTTTGAAACTCATTTTTCGGTTCAACTTATGAAAACCCTTTTGCAAGCATGACATTATATCACAAGTAAGTACATAATGTAATGTAAAAGTAAAAAAACATAATTACCCGTCTTTCCTCCCCGAGGTCCCCTAGGAACCAAGCAAGAGTACTTATACACATAGTGAAAAGGATACGGTGAGTTTTTGCTCTCAGTTCATTTCCAGTATCAGTTGTTGCGGCCGACTTCAAATCATCCGCTTATCACGTCAAACGGGTGTACTCCGGATGTACCCCGAAATCCTACGACCCAACTCTCTGAGGAAGTCTAGCCCCCAAGCGAGAGAGGGAATTGGACAATGGTAGTCACGGTTGCACCGGCAAGCCCGATACCGCCCGGTGTGCGTGAACGCTACCACACCAGAATGAAAGGTTGCAACCTTGTATGCAATGCACATTTATGACATTTAATATATCACATTAGGAGGACAACAAAGTAGGTTACCTCCAAGCTGTCATAAGATTGCACATTGACAAGTAAACACGCGAGGCATGATATGAGAAGTAATTTCACTTGAAAAGCACATGGAGTTTTATGAATATTAAACGGGCAGCCAAGTAACGCATGTAAATCAAGTCATATAACTCATTTCGAAGTTCACGTAATCAAATAATAAGATTATTCAACATGCAACGACATCTACGTGGGACCGGGTGCAAGAAAGGCTTACTTGTCAACATGTAATCATCGGAATCACATTTAGGGCTATAAGGAAAACTACGGGCAGCCTACTAATCACATAATTAAACACAATATTCATAGGATCAACACTTAGCGAATTTTCCTAGCCATTAGGGTTTCAATTCATGCCCACCCGTTGGATTAAGCCCCAAGTTGTCCCGTAATTAAACTCAAGCCATATATCGATTAATTAAAACGCCCTCAAGCATTAAAAACAGTCCACACAACATCCAAATGCCACAATCCCAAGCATTTAATACAACAAGAGAAGCTACGATAATTTTTCTTAGCATATCACTAGGTGAAACCCTCACTGCAATGGACTGTTTTCTCACAATCATTGAGACAAGCAAACAATATCCAATTACAGTGAACAAGATTTCAAATTAAATCTTAAGGAGTGAACTAAATTCAGAAACAAACCTCGCATCATTTGGAGTTCAGGTTCACGAGTTACAGCCAAAACCGTGAAACTACGCAAAACTATCAAGATTTGCACACATTTCAATACTTGTCGTTTTTTAGGACCTTAGGGTCAGATTTAGCCTTAGTCTATTTCTGAAAAAAATGTCCAGAACTGAAAACTCTAGAAGCATACCAAATTTCATGCATTTTGGATATCATTTACTAAGTAAAAACTGGCTCGTTCTACAAGAACAGTGAATCTGCCAAAACCTGCATCATTTTCCCAGATTTTTCAGATTTGGAAACATTTTGATATTTTGCCATTTTGAGGACCTTAGAGTCAAAATTAGCTTTGGCCTATTTCTATGAAAAATTCTCAGAACTGGCAAAACTAGTCACCTACCAATTTTCAACATCATTTACCTGGTCAAAATCACTTCGTTCCAACAGAACAAAAAGCTGCCAAATACGCAATTTCACCTGTCTTCACATCCTAGCCAAATATCTTGCCATGCATGTTTACAAAAGCTCATGTACACACATATATCACAAGTACAGAAGTAAAAATAGACATTTAAAGGCATGCATGTGGTTTTTAAAAGCTTTCAAAGAAGTTTTAGCCCTCACCTTAGCAAGACAACAAAGAAGATGCACAAACTCTTGATGAAGCACAATGTCGACTCTTCTCCTTGCTTAGCCAAGAGACAACTTTAGATTTCTCTAATTTCCCAGCTAAGTTACCATGTTCTTAGTAGGTGCATGTGGTTAGAACAAGAAGAAAAAGAAATAGGAGCTATTAAACTTACCTAAGCCGAAATGAATGTGCTAAAGGCTTGCATGTGTGTTTCTTTGCTCCTAGCTTTGTTTGGTCGAGCTCCTAAGTAGCTTGCATGACTTGATGACCCTTAGGATGATGAACTCAAGCTATGGAGTGTAGGATTTCAGCTAGGGCCGAGAGAGAGAGAAGAATTGAGAGAGAGTGAGAGAAAAATGAGAGAAAGAAAGAAGAATGAAAGAAAAATGAAAAGCATTGAAGGATTTGAGGCATGTGTCGGCCTAGGGCTTGCAAAATTCATATTTTTGTGTCTTCAAGGAGTATACTTTGAATCATCCTAGCATGGGCAAGGGAATGGGTCGAGATTTGGTGCATTGGGAGGGTTTTTGAGCCATTTTTTTATTGTTTTGTGTCATAACATGTCATAGAATGTCTAGGTATAGATTTTGAAATTGAAATGCATGCACAAAGGCTCCATGTGGTCGGCCAAGCATGTGTTCAAATCTGAATTTTTGTCTTGTTTGAGCATTATTTAATTGAGTGCTTGGAATATGCAAAAGAATAAAGAATAAAGAATAAGAATGTCTAGCTTTTGGTGCAATTTCGTCTTCTAGTGCATTGACTTAGCATTTTAATATTAGTTAGTGGAGTTTATAGGATTAATTAATGATCTAGTGCTTCGTGTAAGATGCTTTCTTGATTAGCGTGAGGGCACGCTTTCCTAGGTTTAGGGCACTCACTACGAGGTAAGGCACGAACTACGAGATGAATGCACGTTTTCCAAGTAAATGCACGCAACCCTTAATGTATGCACGTAATTCAAGGTTAGTCATATAATTCTTGGTCTTTGGCACGCAAATTGAGGTAATACACGTTATTCGAGGTCGGGCGTCATATCCTCCCCTCCTTAAAAGAATTTCGTCCCGAAATTCATTCTTGCCTATTGAGGTCATTTAGACGGATTCTAACCCTTGTTATTCTTCCTACTCCGGTTCGTCCCGCATTTGGTGATCTTTTACCACAACCAATTCACTTGTTATGTTTCTCCAATCATTTAGTTCGGTGTGACCTCTACTGCAATTACAGTTGTTTCCTTTGAACGACTCTATTCCTTCCATTTGATCTTAAGGTCAAGTTCATTAACTAAAGTCAGAGTCTTCAAACGTAGTTATCAAAGCTGCATCGGTATTCTAACTATATAACTATAACTCCAGAATCCTGACTCATGTTGTATCAAACTCATCTTCATACCTCAAAAAGGAATATCACCATAATACCATGATCCTGTGGTGACAAACTCTAATTTCAAGATGACAGGCCGATATCCGATTTACATATCCTATCAACTAGCTTCAAAATTGTTAACACGTAGGACATAAACAAGTTATGGATCATTTCCACAATATGACCCTATCTTCAAGAAGAACTCACCAAACAACTAATCCATCTCAAATCGTCATCTATCGATAATATCATAGTCCTTATCTCGTAGGTACGTTAGATTAGCAAGTCTTCTAATGACTAGTCTCCCGGTTACAGGCTCCTATTCATTAACATTCTTCCCCAGCTTCGTTAACCTTCAAGCTCGTAATCAAGAAGATAGACCGTTGAGATTCATTAAACTCAAACTCTAAGGTTTATTAGGTACCACCAACAAATTGCCATTGAAATTGCATGGGTAAACTAATCATGTTGCACTAGTTCAACTCTTACAAGTAAATTTCATCAGCTTATGATCCACAATCTATTTCCTTATTCAAATCTCTATTTTCACGTCTCGAGGCTTCAGAATTTCTTTCAATCTTAACCAAGACTCCTAAGGTGAAGAGTTTCAACCTCAAATAAATTCCACTCACCTCAATCCAAGGTTACGTCATACTTAAGAAGACAATGGTCCTACTCACTTAGCGACCTAGTCATTCCTTCGAACACTTAATGCCCACCAATATATCTTCAACATTAATGTTACTAAGCTGGGTTCATCGCTATGTAAGTAATATCAATGCTCCACTAGGTTACCAACCATTCAACAACAGTCTTAGGACTGTAAATGGGTACCGAAATGATCGAGCTCATAAGATACTTACACGAGATAACTTCAAGGTTGTATCAACATAAGAATTATGACCACAAGGCATCCTTCAACATAACCTAATAGAACTTCAAAAGTAATCAACCACTTATTTAACTATCACTTCAAGATTCACCCTCTATTCAACGACCACGATTCGATGTCTACCAACTGCTAGTTTCTAGAAGTGAAACGGTGCACATAGATACGGTGGCTTAACAATAGTCTCTTGGGTCATCATGACTCTGATTCATCTCTATCTTACTCTCTTCATTTACATGTTCAACTAGTTAAGAGCATTAAGTCTCATCGACCTTAGGTCCTAGGGTTTACCATGAATCATCATGTGTACTCACTATTTGCTATTTAGGATTACTATTTATACCCTAACGACTCCACTCTGCAACCGGATGCTTCAATCTCATTTCCATGGTTTATATACTAGGTCCATCTGTCCTGCTTAGGGATATATGCTTTCTAACATCCTCCAGGGTATCCAAACAACGAGTGCATAGAATGACTTATTTCACATAATCACAACTAAATCCGAGGGGCAACAATTTAATACCATGATTCTTAATATCACCAATATCCAACTTAGGGCCTTAGCAACGTTAGTAATCTAATGCATAATTCAATACCTTACACTTCTATTCGACCTAACATTTAGGTGTAGTCTTCCGAACACGAGTTCCAGTTACATGAATTTCTTGATTCCAACATCCCCATATCTTGTTATACTAAAGATTTATCAACCTTGTTAAACTCAGTCTCCATAGTTGCCTACATGTCATGTTATCCATTGTTAACTCACTTAAATACGCTATCCATGACTTAATGATCTAACCCCTAAAAGTAAACTATTGTCAACTTCCACGAATTCACCTCTTAATTTCTAGGTCATGATCTCAACATTTAGTGAACTTGAAACTCGCTAGTATATACCATGTCAAATTCATCAATGCTTAATTCCAATCAAGTAAGGATTCGACCGTATGAGTATATTGCTAACTTCTTAGATAGTCTATCAAGCCAATTTTAAGATGTGAGAAATGGATTCAAAGAAACCTCCAAGTCAACTTCCACTATCAGTACATGAGAATATATACTACTCTACATATTTGATAGTATACCCTTATATCTAAGGAAAGTAGTATGTCTTTAACCTTTATACTTGAACCACAATTAGAAGAACGGTTTAACGGAATCAAAACTTCATAGCCATAAAATTGATAACTTAATCATAGGTATGGGTATTCCAAAGATAAGGGGATAACTTTACCTCAATATTTATACCTGCTACGCATTTTATATATATGCATATCCAATAATATATATGATCCATTGAGTACCTGTGAAGATGCGAGAAATCTCTAACCGAGCCATTTTTGTTCTTCCTACATAAATTCACTTCCCTGAAAGTTCTAGTCCTAACTATCTATGTGTATAAACAGTCATTCATGGTTATATAACATGCAAATGTATCGAGAAAGGAACATAAACGCATGCATGCATTATTGAGGGCACTAACGTGTCGGTATGCATGACACATAATCCATATGGTCCACAAAGGCACATAATATTAAATGCACAAAGCAATTAAGCACATTAGCACACATATAAACAAGACATCATATATACTTTAAGGCTTCTACCTACGGTTCGAGAGTTGAACCCGACTAATGCCTAGTTAGCAAACTAAGCTCTGATACCATCTCTATAAGGTGTCACGCCCCAACCCGACCTATAGAGGTTAGACTAGGGAGTGATCTGAACATTCAAGTCATTTCACGTACTTAATTGTCCAATGAGGTTTAACCCTTAACGTTTAGCCTAAACTCCACAAATTCTCCGAAAAACTGACAGCATAACGGCTGTAATTGGGCTCTTTAGTTTGACCTAATTTTCTAAAGGCCTCAGAACTTTTAATCTCAAATTCATTTCCAACTAAGATTACTATTTATCATCAATTGAAACGCCTACTAGTTATCTCGAAGTCTCATTCGTTTGTTAATCCTTGTTACAAAAGTATCTGTTCATCTTAGCCTAACAATAAGTACCTATTTAAGATTGGATAGATTCATTTACTTAATCCATTACCTGATACTTCATAAGCCTGTGATAGATACGATACTAGCCGGTAGCGATAGAAAAAATGACCGTAAGAGTGTCTAACTAGTTATGAACAGTACAAGCCAAAATTATACCTCAAATTACAATGGGGGTCATTTACAATACAACAACAAGCAACATAAGAAATAGTCTTCAAGCAACATATCGTTCACAAAATGGCCATAGTCAAGTAAGGCACGTAGGGCAAGCAATCATTCCAAGGAATCATCAAAAGGCACGTTGTCCTCGGGTACCTGTTCGTGGTCTTCTTCACCTGAGATGATAAAAGAGGGTGAGTCCTTATGAAATCAGTGAGGGGGAACGAGAAATAAGTTTTGAAACTCATTTTCCCGTTCAACTTATGAAAACCCTTTTGCAAGCATGACATTATATCACAAGTAAGTACATAATGTAATGTAAAAGTAAAAAAACACAATTACCCGTCTTTCCTCCCCGAGGTCCTCTAGGAACCAAGCGAGAGTACTTATACACATAGTGAAAAGGATACGGTGAGCTTTTGCTCTCAGTTCATTTCCAGCATCAGTTGTTGCAGCCGACTTCAAATCAACCCCTTATCACGCCAAATGGGTGTACTCCGGATGTACCTCGAAATCCTACGACCCAACTCTCCGAGGAAGTCTAGCCCCATAGCAAGAGAGGGAATTGGACAATGGTAGTCACGATAGCACCGACAAGCCCGATGCTGCCCGGTGTACGTGAACGCTACCACGCCAGAATAAAAGGTTGCAGCCTTGTATGCAATTCACATTTATGACATTTAATATATCACATTAGGAGGACAACAAAGTAGGTTGCCTCAGAGCGGTCATAAGATTGCACATTGACAAGTAAACACGCGAGGCACGATATGACAAGTAATTTCACTTGAAAAGCACATGGAGTTATATGAATATTAAACGGGAAGCCATGTAACGCATGTAAATCAAGTCATATAACTCATTTTGCAGTTCACGTAATCAAATAATAAGATTATTCAACATGCAACGACATCTACGTGGGACCGGGTACAAGAAAGGCCTACTTGTCAACATGTAATGATCGGAATCACATTTAGGGCTATAAGGAAAACTACGGGCAGCCTACAAATCACATAATTAACCACGATATTCATAGGATCAACACTTAGCGAGTTTTCCTAGTCATTTATGCTCACCCGTGCGATTAAGCCCCAAGTTGTCCCGTAATTAAACTCAAGCCATACATCGATTAATTAAAATGGCCTCAAGCATTCAAAACAGTCCACACAACATCCAAATGCCACAATCCCAAGCATTTAATACAACAAGAGAAGCTACGATAATTTTTCTAAGCATATCTCTAGGTGAAACTCTCACTGCAATGGACTATTTTCTCACAATCATTGAGACAAGCAAACAATCTCCAATTCCAGTGAACAAGATGTCAAATTAAATCTTAAGGAGTGAACTAAATTCAGAAACAAACCTCTCATCATTTGGAGTTCAGGTTCACGAGTTATAGCCAAAACCGTGAAACTACGCAAAATTGTCCAAATTTGAACACATTTCAATACTTGTCATTTTTTAGGATCTTAGAGTCAGATTTAGCCTTAGTCTATTTCTGCCAAAAATGTCCAGAACTGAAAACTCTAGCAGCATACCAAATTTCATGCCGCATGAAGGTGCGCGTATGGGGCACCTATGCCGCACGATAGTGTGCGCATAGGGCGTCCATGCCGCCCGATGGTGCGCGCATGCCGCACGAAGGTGCGCGCATGGGCCGCCCATGCCCCACGAAGATGCGCCCATGGGGCACCCATGCCGCACGATGGAGCGATCATGCCGCACGAAGGTGCGGGCATGGGGCGCCCATGCCGCTCGATGGTACGCGCATGTCGCACGATGGTGCGCGCATATGGCCCGCATGCCGCATTAAGGTGCGCATATGGGGCGCCCATGTCGCATGATGGTTCGCGCATGGGGCGCTCATATTGTACTCTGGTGCGCGCATGTGGCCCGCAAGTCGCACGAAGGTGCGCGCATGGGGCGCCCATGCAGCACGAAGATGCGCTCATGGGGCGCCCATGCCGCACGAAGGTGTGCTTATCGGGCACGCATGCCGCACGATGGTGCGCGCATGTGGCCTGCATGCCGCACGATGGTGCGCGCATGGGGCGCCCATGCCGCACAATAGTGCACGCATGGGGCGCCCATGCCGCACGATGGTACGCGCATGGGGCGCGCATGCCGCACGATGGTGCGCGCATGTGCCCCGCATGCAGCACGAAGGTGGGCACATAGGGCACCAATCTTGCACGACGGTGCGCTCATCGGGCGCGGATGCCGCACGATGGTGTCGCATTTGTCCCTCATGCCACACGATGGTGCACGCATAGGGCGCCAATGCTGCACGATGGTGCGTGCATGCCGCATGAAAGTGCGCGCATGGTGCGCCCATGCCGCACGATGGTGCGCGCATCGGGCGCGCATGCCGCACGATGGTGCTTGCATGTGGCCTATAATACCCGAGCCCGGAATGTGAATTTTCTTTGTTTATTATTTTAAAAATTTTATTTCCTTAAATTCTTTGTGAATTAACTGTTAATTTCTCGCCGTCGCAACGTGCATTGCATTTAAGGAGCGATAGCTAGATAACGATTTTCAGTCCTCAACAAATTGTGAAACTAGTAATTAGATTACTTAAATTTTATATTTTAAATATTGCTAGCTTTAATTGAACTTACCATAGCTGAAACGGCTTTAAAACGCGCGAAATAGGTCCTTTTGACCAAGTGTTAAGTTGTTTGACCTTTGACCTTTTGACCCTTTGACCTTTTGACCCTTAATTAAGCAATTAACTAAGTAAAATAAGAAGAAAAACAGCAGCAAAATAAGCAGCAGGCCGTGAGCTCCCTTAGAGAAAAAAAAAAAAAAACCTTTCACCTACCAAACGATCAATCTTCGCGTGTGCTCGTGCGGGGTGATTTCCGAGGCAACCAACGTTGTTTTCCTAGCGACTAGGAGTACCTAAGGTGAGGGAAGCATGTTATTTGCGCATTTATACGTTGTGTTAGTTAACTTTGTCAATTTTTAGATTTATCCGTAGATCGTTAATTAAAGCTATTTGATGCTTCTAGAATGTTCCTTAGCATTTGTAGAACATGTATTTATGGCTTTGTAACATTTTCTGCGGTTAAATGTTATGATTGCAACTTGAATTGTGGAATGAATACTGTTTTGTGAATAGTAAAACCTTGAAACGTTGAAGTTGCGCTGTTATGCTTTCCGTTGATGTAGAAACGTGCTAGGTATGCTAGAATGCTAAAATGTGTGGTTTGTTTGGGTTGCGTAGTGAAAAAAACGAGAATTAAGCCTTTGGGAAAGTCGGGGTCGTTTAGGTCGACTTTTGCGTTTTCTCGTTTTGCGTGTTGGCATTGCTTCGGGAGGCCATGGAAGCACTTTTGGTGCAATTATGGCGTTGGTTGGGTGTTTGGTTGTTGTAGTTGTAGTTCAAACGAGAAAGGGGAAAATCAGGGCTTTGCGCGAGTTCTAGGGTAAAGTAAGGTTTCGGGGTCTTTAGACGTGCCTTATGGTGACCTATGAGGGTTGGCGAAGTCAGTTTCCAGAACTCGTGGCTCGTTTGGAAATGGTAGCATTTTGATAGTTGGGGCCGATTTGTGTTTTTCTGTGTTTACTTGTCTTTATGCTTATAGAATTACTTGAATTACTTGTTTGAGTTGTTTTGGATTGAATTGCTTATCAAATTGCTGCTATTGCGTGCGAGAGTAACCTACTTTGTTATTCTCCCACGTGTGGCTTTATCGCTTGTTTATCGTCTTGTATCGAGTCTTACATTGCATAGTGTCTCGCGCGTGAGTGATGGGCCTCTCTGGGTAGCCTTGGGTTGCCAGTGTTGGTTGCTCTAGCTCCGCTGCTATTCCCTTTCTCGCTTGGGTTGCCTCCCAGGGAGATTTGGGTCGTAGGATTGATGGATACTTCCGGAGTATTCCAAACTGGTGTTATAAGGTGGTTTTGGGCCGGCGCGTCGTCATCGAATTTGTGTTTGAAAGTTGCTCGTGAAAAGAGTATCGTATCCTTTGATTGAGTGTTTGCAGCTTTAAATACTTGCCTTGCTTTATTGTTGGCTTTGGATGTATCTTTATATGTTTTGTATGTATTGCTTGGCTAATTGCATTGCATACTCCTCTCATCTCCGTCCTTGAGACCAATTGCCCTCGCTGAGCAATAGTTTTTGCTCATTCCTCTCTATACTATGTTTTTACAGGAGTAGTTGAGGCAGACCCTCTCGAGGTAATTGAGGAGGAGGAGCAGGTGGAGGTGTTTCCGTGATAGCACTTACCTGCTTTGCTGGTGGTTGGTTACCAGTTTTGTGCAAACCTTGTTGTTATGTATATTGCGGGAAGGACGCTTAATTTTGAGGCTTGTAGCCTTGTATGTATTTTCCTATTTTGAGACCTTTAATGGTCTTATGTTGTAATGAATTAAAGTTGTAATGTTGTAACTTGTACCCTGATGACTAGTGAAGAAATGCATGCTAATGGCTAATGGTTTAGTGGCATAAGTACTTGTGTAGTATGCATAGCATTTTTGGTTTGGAAAGTTGGATAATAAGGAATGTATGTTTTCTAGAAAGTTGGCTTGTTTTGATTATTTTATGGCTTTCGCAAGTATTATATTGTTTTTAGGGTTTTCGGATCGTCCGCGGTACAGAGGAGACTCCGTCCGTGTGTCGGGTCCGGGCTTGGCCTTTTGTGGGGTCGGGTCGGGGCGTGACATCTTTAGGTGGTATCAGAGCATGATAGTCTTGCATGAGCCGGGATATGATTCTTAGTCTGTGGGGTAAAGTTCTAAAATGCTAAAGTGTTTATGAATGATTGCTAAGTGAAAAGAAAATGTTTTAGCATGACTTTGTGAACTTGGAATGTTTATGTGTTTAAGTGAAATAGTTTGGCAAGTTGAACTTGTCTTATGTGAATTGTGTGATAGAATGTTGGATTGTTATTGATTTGAGTGTTATCTAATCTTATGTGCTATATTTCTGTCTATAAACTGCTTTTAAATGTTGCCAGCTATTGTGAGTTGCTACTATGCCGCCACGTCGTGGTACTCAAGGTATAGGATCAGATGAAGAGGCAGCAGAACAGGGTCAGCAGCCGTTGCCTGAGCAGTTTATGCCTACCATGACTACTGCAGTAGACCGGATCACACAGGTACTACACGAGCAGAGGCAGGACCGTATTAATCCCCAAGGTAATCAAGCTAATCCTGGTGGACAGGGGTACAGAGTTGAGAATAACCAGCTTGAGAAATTTCTGAGGCACGAGCCGAGAAAGTTCTTCGGGGAGCCGGATGATGAGGCGGCCGAGAGATGGATTAATCGAGTTGAGAAAATTTTCACTGCTTTGAGGTATACCGATTAGGCAAGAATAGATTATGCATCATTTTTATTTGAGGGTGATGCAGAGCAGTGGTGGAATACTGTTAGGCTGAGGTGGGATTGTGAGGATGTTCCACATTTATGGGATGATTTCGTAAGTAAGTTCCGGGACAAATATATTCCCGAGATGGCTATGGAGAGACGGGAAGATGAGTTTGTGGCCCTGAAGCAGGGAAATATGACTGTTGCACAATATGAGGCTAGGTTTGTTAGCCTGTCGAGGTATATGCCCGAGTTGGTACGGCCAGCTAGGAGGATGATACATAGGTTTGTCCGTGGGCTGAGAATGGACATACAGTTGCATTTGACTGGGCAGACCTATACTACTTTTCCCGAGGCATTTTAGGCAGCCTCGAAGTTTGAGAAACGGAAGGCTGAGATGTTAGCCGAGAGTAGTCAGCCGAGTAAGAAGCAGTTTTTGGGCCAGAGCAGCCAGAGTCAACCGAGGCAGTTTCAAGCTTATGCACAGGGTCCTCAGCAACGTCCGTATCAGCCACAGCAGCAGATTCAGGTTAGGCCAGCTGTGACTAGACCTCAGCAGGGAGCTACAGTTCCTACCCCTGCCAGAGCCCCAGCACCTACAGGAAACACTGCGGTTAGGCAAAATCAGCAGTGTGATTATTGTAATCGACCAGGGCATATTGAGGCTAACTGCTGGAGGAAGAGGGGAAAATGTACAGGTTGTAGCGGTGATGATCACAGGGTGAGGGATTGCCCTAAATATAATAATGTTCAGGGCTGTGGTGGAGGCCGAGGTGTTCAGAATAGGGCTGCAGGTGCACGACCAGCACAGAGAGTACAGGCTAGGGTCTTTGCACTGGATGCAGAGGAGCTGCCCGATAATACAGCTATAGTGGAAGGTACCTTTCTTCTCAATACTCAGCCAGTTAAAGTTTTGATTGATCCTGGAGCTACACATTCGTTTATAACTCCTGCATGTGCACGATCTGTGAATGTTTGCATTGATAATTTGCCTCATGAAGTTGAAGTTAGTACTCCTTTGGGTGAAAATTTTGTTACTGAGTCTATTTGCAAATCTTGTGATATATGTATTGAGAACCGTAAATTTCCTGCTGATTTAATTATATTACCATTCTGTGACTTTGAAATCATTTTGGGAATGGACTGGTTGGGAAAGTATTATGCTCAGTTGGATTGTAGAACAAAGGTCGTTTATCTTAAGGTTCCTGACCTACCGGTACTAGAGATTGTTGGGAACTGCAGGGCTGCCCGCATTCCACTTTTATCAGCGATCAAGACTTCTAAGTTGTTGAATAGGGGTTGTGAAGCCTACTTAGCCTATTTGATCAATCAGCCTGCTGATAAGTTGAGTTTGAATGAAGTTCCGATTGTTAGAGACTTCCCTGGTGTATTTCCCGAGGAATTACCGGGTTTACCACCGGATAGGGAGATTGAGTTCGTGATTGATCTTGTGCCAGGCACTGCGCCTATTTCTAGGAGTCCTTACAGGATGGCATCGGCTGAACTTCAGGAGTTAAAAATTCAGCTTCAGAACTTACTTGAGAAAGGGTTTATACAACCTAGTTCTTCGCCGTGGGGCGCACCTGTGTTGTTTGTGAGAAAGAAAGACGGCACACTACGGTTATGCATTGATTACAGGGGACTTAATCAAGTCACGATTAAGAATAAATACCCCTTGCCGTTGATTGAAGAATTGTTTGACCAGTTGCAGGGTGCGAGTGTTTACTCCAAATTTGACTTGAGGCAGGGTTACTATCAACTTAGAATTCGGAGTGACGATATACCAAAGACGGCATTCAGGACTAGATATGGCCACTATGAATTTGTTGTTTTGCCGTTTGGATTGACGAATGCACCAGCCGCATTCATGGACTTGATGCAGAGGGTTTTTCGGCCTTACCTTGATCAGTTTGTCGTGATCTTCATTGACGACATTTTAGTGTATTCGAAGAACGAGGCTGAACATGAGCAACACTTGAGGATTGTGCTTCAGACTTTGCAGGAAAACAAGCTTTTTGCTAAATTCAGCAAGTGTGAGTTCTGGTTGAACCAGATATCTTTTCTAGGCCATATCATTTCAGATCGAGGAATTTCAGTGGACCTAGCTAAAATTGAAGTTGTTTCATCTTGGAAGAGACCTGAGACGGTGTCAGAGATTCGGAGTTTTCTTGGATTGGCAGGTTACTACCGGAGATTTGTTAAAGACTTCTCCAAAATTTCTGGACCTTTGAGCCAGTTGACTCGGAAGAAAGTTTCTTACAACTGGGATGCTAAATGTGAGACCAGTTTCCAAGAATTGAAGAAGAGACTAACTACAGCTCCTATACTAGCTTTACCTGAGGGAACAGAGAACTTTGTTGTCTACAGTGATGCATCTAAAGAAGGATTGGGCTGTGTTTTAATGCAGAATGGTAAGGTGATTGCTTATGCTTCCAGGAAGTTGAAACCTTATGAAGTCAATTACCCTACACATGATCTTGAGTTAGCTGCAGTTGTGTTTGCATTGAAGAAGTGGCGTCATTACTTGTGGGGTTGCAGATTTGAAATATTTACTGACCACAAGAGTCTCAAGTATTTGTTTTCACAAAAGGATCTAAATATGAGGCAGCGGAGATGGCTAGAGCTATTGGGTGGTTATAACTGTTCTATTAACTATGTGCCAGGTAAGGCAAATGTTGTTGCTGATGCTTTGAGCCGAAAGGCTACTATTGCAAGCTTGATTATCAAGGACTGGGAGACTTTGGAAGAAATTTGTTCATGGAAACCAGAAGCTACTGAGGTAGGGATTCGATTTGCTAGTTTACAGATTCAGTCAGGGTTGCTAGCACAGATCAGAGAGGCTCAGAAGACTGATCCTCACATCTTGAAGATCCAAGAGAAAGCTAAAGGGGGAGAGTCGGAGTTTAAATTACATGCAGATGGCATTTTCAGATTCAGGGATAGAGTATGTGTTCATGATGATCCGACTTTGAAGAATGAGATCCTGTCCGAGGCACATAATTCGAGGTATACGATTCACCCGGGTAGTACTAAGATGTATAGAGATTTGAAGCAACACTTCTGGTGGAACAATATGAAGAGGGAGATTGCTGGGTATGTATCCAGATGTTTGACTTGTCAGAGGGTTAAAGTTGAGCATCAGAGGCCAGCCGGACTTCTACAGCCATTGTCGATTCCGCAATGGAAGTGGGTACATATAACAATGGACCTTGTGACCGATCTTCCTAGATCTCCGAGAGGATGTGATTCTGTTTGGGTTGTTGTGGACCGCTTGACTAAAGTTACACATTTTATTCCCGTGAACAAACAGGATAGCCTTGATAAGCTAGCTGAATTGTATGTTGCTAATATTGTGAGATTGCATGGAGTACCACAGAGTATAGTGTTAGATAGGGATCCCAGATTCAGATCTCGTTTTTGGCAGAAGTTGCAAGAGGCCATGGGAACTAAGTTGAGCTTCAGTACTGCATATCATCCGCAAACTGATGGCCAGTCTGAGAGAACCATCAGGATCTTGGAAGACATGCTTCGGGCATGTGTGCTAGACTTTGGGAAGAATTGGGAGAAGTTTTTGCCTTTAGCGGAGTTCGCCTACAACAATAGTTATCAATCTACTATAGGTATGGCTCCCTACGAGGCGTTGTATGGTCGGAAATGCAGATCCCCATTATATTGGGAAGAGGTTGGAGAGATGAGAACAGTTGATCCGACTGTGTTACCTGAGATGATTAAGATGGTAGATAATGTTCACCTTATTCGCCAGCGTATGCTTACAGCTCAGAGTCGTCAGAAGAGTTATGCGGATAAGCACCGTCGAGATCTTAAGTTTGATTTGGGAGATTGGGTGTTTCTTAAGATTTCTCCACGGAAGGGATTGATTCGGCACGGTAAGAGCGGGAAGCTTAGTCCCAGGTATGTGGGTCCGTATGAGATCACCGAAAAGGTAGGTCCTTTGGCTTATCGATTAGCTTTGCCTCCGAGCTTGTCGAGACTGCATGATGTGTTCCATGTGTCTATGTTGAAGAAGTATCATCCAGACCCTTCACATGTACTTGAACCAGAGCCTTTGCAGATTGAAGAGAAGTTGTCTTATGAAGAGAAACCGATTAGAATTGTGGATCGGAAGATTCAAGAGCTTCGCAGAAAGAGTATTCCGTTAGTGAAGGTTCTGTGGAATCATCATGGGTTTGAGGAAGCGACTTGGGAAAGAGAGGACCAAGTTCGGGATCAGTATCCGGAGTTGTTTGTTGACCAGGTAAGAATTGCGTGGGCGCAATTGTTTTAAGGGGGAGAGGGTGTAATACCCGAGCCCGGAATGTGAATTTTCTTTGTTTATTATTTTGAAAATTTTATTTCCTTAAATTCTTTGTGAATTAACTGTTAATTTATCGCCGTCGCAACGTGCATTGCATTTAAGGAGCGATAGCTAGATAACGATTTTCAGTCCTCAACAAATAGTGAAACTAGTAATTAGATGACTTAAATTTTATATTTTAAATATTGCTAGCTTTAATTGAACTTACCATAGCTGAAACGGCTTTAAAACGCGCGAAATAGGGCCTTTTGACCAAGTCTTAAGTTGTTTGACCTTTGACCTTTTGACCCTTAATTAAGCAATTAACTAAGTAAAATTAGAAGAAAAACAGCAGCAAAATAAGCAGCAGGCCGTGAGCTCCCTTAGAGAAAAAAAAAAAACCTTTCACCTACCAAACGATCAATCTTCGCGTGTGCTCGTGCGGGGTGATTTCCGAGGCAACCAACGTTGTTTTCCTAGCGACTAGGAGTACCTAAGGTGAGGGAAGCATGTTATTTGCGCATTTATACGTTGTGTTAGTTAACTTTGTCAATTTTTAGTTTTATCCATAGATCGTTAATTAAAGCGATTTGATGCTTCTAGAATGTTCCTTAGCATTTGTAGAACATGTATTTATGGCTTTGTAACATTTTCTGCAGTTAAATGTTGTGATTGCAACTTGAATTGTGGAATGAATACTGTTTTGTGAATAGTAAAACCTTGAAACGTTGAAGTTGCGCTGTTATGCTTTCCGTTGATGTAGAAACGTGCTAGGTATGCTAGAATGCTAAAATGTGTGGTTTGTTTGGGTTGCGTAGTGAAAAAAACGAGAATTAAGCCTTTGGGAAAGTCGGGGTCGTTTAGGTCGACTTTTGCGTTTTCTCGTTTTGCGTGTTGGCATTGCTTCGGGAGGCCATGGAAGCACTTTTGGTGCGATTATGGCGTTGGTTGGGTGTTTGGTTGTTGTAGTTGTAGTTCAAACGAGAAAGGGGGAAATCGGGGCTTTGCGCGAGTTCTAGGGTAAAGTAAGGTTTCGGGGTCTTTAGACGTGCCTTATGGTGACCTAGGAGGGTTGGCGAAGTCGGTTTCCAGAACTCGTGGCTCGTTTGGAAATGGTAGCATTTTGATAGTTGGGGCCGATTTGTGTTTTTGTGTGTTTACTTGTCTTTATGCTTATAGAATTACTTGAATTACTTGTTTGAGTTGTTTTGGATTGAATTTTTTATCAAATTGCTGCTATTGCGTGCGAGAGTAACCTACTTTGTTATTCTCCCACGTGTGGCTTTATCGCTTGTTTATCGTCTTGTATCGAGTCTTACATTGCATAGTGTCTCGCGCGTGAGTGATGGGCCTCTCTGGGTAGCCTTGGGTTGCCAGTGTTGGTTGCTCTAGCTCCGCTGCTATTCCCTTTCTCGCTTGGGTTGCCTCCCAGGGAGATTTGGGTCATAGGATTGATGGATACTTCCGGAGTATTCCAAACTGGTGTTATAAGGTGGTTTTGGGTCGGCGCGTCATCATCGAATTTGTGTTTGAAAGTTGCTCGTGAAAAGAGTATCGTATCCTTTGATTGAGTGTTTGCAGCTTTAAATACTTGCCTTGCTTTATTGTTGGCTTTGGATGTATCTTTATATGTTTTGTATGTATTGCTTGGCTAATTGTATTGCATACTCCTCTCATCTCCGTCCTTGAGACCAATTGCCCTCGCTGAGCAATAGTTTTTGCTCATTCCTCTCTATACTATGTTTTTACAGGAGTAGTTGAGGCAGACCCTCTCGAGGTAATTGAGGAGGATGAGCAGGTGGAGGTGTTTCCGTGATAGCACTTACCTGCTTTGCTGGTGGTTGGTTACCAGTTTTGTGCAAACCTTGTTGTTATGTATATTGCGGGAAGGACGCTTAATTTTGAGGCTTGTAGCCTTGTATGTATTTTCCTATTTTGAGACCTTTAATGGTCTTATGTTGTAATGAATTAAAGTTGTAATGTTGTAACTTGTACCCTGATGACTAGTGAAGAAATGCATGCTAATGGCTAATGGTTTAGTGGCATAAGTACTTGTGTAGTATGCATAGCATTTTTGGTTTGGAAAGTTGGATAATAAGGAATGTATGTTTTCTAGAAAGTTGGCTTGTTTTGATTATTTTATGGCTTTCGCAAGTATTATATTGTTTTTAGGGTTTTCGGATCGTCCGCGGTACAGAGGAGACTCCGTCCGTGTGTCGGGTCCGGGCTTGGCCTTTTGTGGGGTCGGGTCGGGGCGTGACATGGCCCGCATGCCGCACGATGGTGCTCGCATGGGGCGCCCATGCCGCACGATGGTACGCACTTGTCACGCCCCAACCCGACCTGTAAGGTTAGACTAGGGAATGATCTAAACATTCAAGTTATATCACGTACTTAATCGTTCATGAAAGTTTAACATTTAACGTTTTAGCCTAACTCCATAAATTCTCCGGAAAACCGGTAGCATAACGGTTGTAATTGGGCTCTTTAGTTTGACCTAGTTTTCTAAACGCCTCAACTTTCAATCTCAAATTCGATTCCATCTAAGATTACTATTCATCACCAATTGAAATGCCTACTAGTTATTTCGAAGTCTCGTTTGATTAATAACCTAGCATGATACTATGTCTCGTTTGTTTGTTAATCCTTGCTACAAAAGTACCTGTTGATCTTAGCTTAACAATAAGTACCTGCTTAAGATTGGATAGATTCATTTTACTTAATCCTTACCTGATACTTCTTAATCCTATGATAGATACTAGTCAATAGCGATAGCAAAAACAACCATAGTAGTGTCTATCTAGTTATGATCAGTACAAGCCAAAATTTGACCCCAAATTACAACGGGGTCATTTACAATACAACAACAAGCATCATAAGAAACGAAACAGTCTTCAAGCAACATATCGTTCACAAAATGGCCATAGTCAAGCAAGACACATAGGGCAAGCAATCATTCCAAGGAATCATCATTAGACACGTTGTCCTCGGGTACCTGTTACTGGTCTTCTTCACCTGAGATGATAAAAAAGGGTGAGTCGTTATGAACTCAGGGAGGGGGAACGAGAAATAAGTTTTGAAACTCCTTTTCCGGTTCAACTTATAAAAACTCTTTTGCAAGCATGACATATATCACAAGTAAGCTCATAATGTAATATAAAAGTAAAAGAACACAATTACCCGTCTTTCCTCCCCGAGGACCTCTAGGAACCAAGCGAGAGTACTTATACACATAGTGAAAAGGCTACGGTGAGCTTTTCTCTCAGTTCATTTCCAGTATCAGTTGTTGCGGCCGACTTCAAATCATCCCCTTATCACGCCAAATGGGTGTACTCTGGATGTACCCCGAAATCCTACGACCCAACTCTCCGAAGAAGTCTAGCGCCCAAGCGAGAGAGGGAATTGGACAATGGTAGTCACGGTTGCACCGGCAAGCCCGATGCCGCCCGGTGTGTGTGAACGCTACCACGCCAGAATGAAAGGTTGCAACCTTGTATGCAATGCACATTTATGACATTTAATATATCACATTAGGAGGACAACAAAGTAGGTTGCCTCCGAGCAGTCATAAGATTGCACATTGACAAGTAAACATGCGAGGCACGATATGACAGGTAATTTCACTTATAAAGCACATGGAGTTATATGAATATTAAACGGGCAGCCATGTAACGCATGTAAATCAAGTCATATAACTCATTTTGAAGTTCACGTAATCAAATAATAAGATTATTCAACATGCAACGACATCTACGTGGGACCGGGTGCAAGAAAGGCCTACTTGTCAACATGTAATCATCGGAACCACATTTAGGGCTATAAGGGCAACTACGGGCAGCCTTCTAATCACATAATTAAACACGATATTCATAGGATCAACACTTAGCAAATTTACCTAGTCACTAGGGTTTCAATTCGTGCTTACCCGTGCGATTAAGCCCCAAGTCATCTCGTAATTAAACTCAAGCCATGCATTGATTAATTCAAACACCCTCAAGCATTCAAAACAGTCCACACAACATCCAAATGCCACAATCCCAAGCATTTAATACAATAAGAGAAGCTACAATAATTTTTCTAAGCATATCACTAGGTGAAACCCTCACTGAAATGGACTGTTTTCTCACAATCATTGAGACAAGCAAACAATCTCCAATTCCAGTGAACAAGAGGTCAAATTAAATCTTAAGGAGTGAACTAAATTCAGAAACAAACCTCGCATCATTTGGAGTTCGGGTTCAAGAGTTATAGCCAAAACAGTGAGACGCAAAACTGTTCAGATTTGCACACATTTCAATACTCGTCGTTTTTAGGGCCTTAGGGTCAGATTTAGCCTTAGTCCATTTCTGACAAAAATGTCCAGAACTGAAAAATCTAGCAGCACACCAAATTTCATTAATTTTGGATGTTATTTACTAAGTCAAAAATGGTTCTTTCTACAAGAACAGTGAATCTGCCAAAACCTGCTTCAAAAATGGTGCTATGACCTTGCATGTGAGTTACTTGCAATCTAGCTTGCTTAGTCGAGCTCCCTAGATTCTTGCATGTCTTGATGAACCATTGAGTGATGAACTTAAGCTATGGAGTGTAGAAATTCAGCTAAGGCCGAGAGAGAGAGAGAATGAGAGATTGAATGAGAGGAAATGAAAGAATGTGAGAAAGAATGAAAGCTTGAGGAATCTTTGATGCATGTGTCGGCCTAGGGCCTTGAAAAATCAGAATTTTGTGTCTTCAAGAAGCATAATTTGAATCTTTAGCATAGGCAATTGTGTGTGTGTCGAGAATATGGGTGCATTGGGTAGGGTTTTGGGTTATTTTTTTTATGCCTTGTGTCATAGATTGTCATAGGATGTCTAGATTTAATTTTTGGAATTGCAATGCATGCACAAATGCAAGAGATGGTCGGCCAAGGCTTGAGAAATGCTGAATCTTTGTCATATTTTGAGCATTATTTTAATTTTAGTTAGTGGAGTTTGTAGGATTAATTAATGATCTAGTGCTTCGTGTAAGATGCTTTCTTGATTAGCGTGAGGGCATGCTTTTTTAGGTTTAGGGCACGTACTACGAGATAAGGCACGAACTATGAGACGAATGCACGTTTCCCAAGTAAATGCACGCAACCCTAAATGTATGCACGTAATTCAATGCAAGGCACACAAAATGAAACACGACTCTTAAACCTAAGTCAAGGCACGCAAATCTAGATTAGTGCACACGAAACGAGGTGTTGTACGCAAATTGAGGTCGGACCTCACATCCTCCCCTCCTTAAAAGAATTTCATCCCGAAATTCAATATTACCTTTGAAATAAAGCTGGATACTGTTGCTCCATCTGGTCTCGCCTTTTCTACGTTGCTTCTTCAACTCCATGGTGATCCCACAACACTTTCACCATCGATATAGATTTGCTGCGTAACTCCCGATCTTGCTAATCTAGGATCCGAATGGGCTTCTCTTCATAAGACAAGTTCTCCCGAAGCTGCAACGGCTCTGGCTTCAAGATATGCGATGGATCAGGATGATACTTCCGTAGCATTGAAACATGAAAGACGTCGTGAATATTGGAGAGGTTTTGGGGTAGTTCCAGGCGATACGCCAACTTGCCAACCTTCTCAATTATCTCGAATGGTCCTACAAACCTCGGGCTCAACTTTCCACCTTTGCCGTGTTTAATCAGTCCCCTCCGGGGTGATATCTTCAAGAACACCTTGTCGCCGACCTCAAACTCTAGGCTCCATCTCTGTCGGTCTGCATAACTTTTCTGCCTGCTCTGGGCGGTAAGCATCCGTTTCCGGATGAGGTGGATATTATCAACAGTCTTCATAAGTTCAGGTAGAAGGGTCGGGTCAAAAGTCTTCGTCTTACCTACTTCATCCCAATAAATTAGGGATCGACACTTACGTCCATACAATGCCTCAAATGGGGCCATCCCGATAGTGGCCTGATAACTATTATTATAAGCGAACTCCGCTAGAGACAGATATTTCTCCCAACCTTTCTCGAAGTCTAAAACACACGCCCTCAGCATATCCTCCAGAATCTGAATAGTTCTCTCAGATTGTCCATCAGTCTGATGGTGATAAGCCGTGCTGAAACTCAACTTCGTTCCCAAAGATTCTTGCAATCTCTTCCAAAATCAGGAAGTAAAACGAGGATCCCTATCCGATACAATACTCACAGGCATCCCGTGCAATCTTACAATCTCCGCCACATACATGTCTCCCAACTTCTCAGGACTATCCTCCTTGTTCATCGGTAAGAAGTGCGCTGACTTAGTCAATCTATCCACTATGACCCAAACGGCGTCATGACCTTTTTGTGACCTGGGCAGGTCCATAACAAAGTCCATAGCTATATGTTCCCATTTCCATTGAGGAATTTCCAACGGCTATAGTAAACCTGCTGGTCGTTGATGCTCTGCTTTGACTCTCTGGCAAGTCAAACACCATGCCACAAACTCCGCAATCTCTCGTTTCATGTTATTCCACCAATAGTGTTGCTTCAAATCCCAGTACATCTTTGTTCCGCTGGGGTGAATAGTGTATCTTGAGTTATGGGCTTCTTCAAGAATCTTCTTTTTCAGCTCTGGTTCATTAGGAACACAAATCCAATTCCTAAACCTCCAAATACCATCATCATGAAACTTGAAATCTGCGTTGCTTTCTTTAATCTTCTGAAACTATTGGTCCTTCTGTTGAGCCTCCCGTAATTCAGACAACAAGGTCGATTGAACTTGTGTAGTGGCAAATAGTAACCCTTTTCGTGTTAATTCTGGTTTCCACAAAAATGCTTCCTCCAACAACTCCTGCACCTTAACTTCCAGTTTTGCCATGCTCACTTTCTGACTTAAGGCATCTGCAACTACATTTGCTTTACCGGGCTCATAATTGATTGTGCAGTTATAATCATCCAAAAGCTCCATCCACCGTCTTTGCCTCATGTTCAACTATTTTTGTGAGAACAAGTATTTCAAGCTCTTGTGATCAGTAAATACCTCGAACTTGTTACCCCACAGATAATGCCTCCATTTCTTGAGTGCAAACACGATAGCCGCTAACTCCAAATCATACGTCGGGTAATTCAATTCATACGGCTTCGGTTTCCTAGAAGCATACGCAATCACTCTACCATTTTGCATCAACACACAACCCAGTCCTTCCTTTGAAGCATCGCTATAGATTACAAAACCTTGACTCCCTTCAGGCAATGCAAGAACAGGTGCGGTAGTCAATCTTTTCTTCAATTCTTGGAAGCTGTTCTCACACTTGTCATCCCATACAAACTTTGTTTTCTTTTGAGTGAGCTTTGTAAGCGGTCCTGCGATCTTGGAGAAATCCTTCACGAACCTGTGATAATAGCCGGCTAGACCAAGAAAACTCCGAACCTCCGTAACGTTTTCCAGCTTCTTCCACGATATCACCGCTTCTATCTTTGCTGGATCCACTGCTATTCCCTCTTGGGATATGATATGCCCCAAAAATGCAATATGTTGCAACTAAAATTCGCATTTGCTAAACTTTGCATATAATTGATGCTCTTGAAGTTTCTGCAGTACCAATCGCAAATATTGTTCATGCTCAGCCTCAGTTTTTGAGTACACCAAAATATCATCAATGAAGATCACCACAAATTGGTCCAAGTGGGGTTGAAACACCCTGTGCATCAAGTCCATAAAAGCTGCAGGGGCATTAGTTAGTCCAAATGGCATCACCACATATTCATAATGCCCATATCTCGTCCTAAAAGCCGTTTTAGGCACATCCTCCTTTTTGATCCGCAACTGATAGTACCCTTGCCTCAAGTTGAGATTCGAATACAATTTGGCTCCTTGAAGTTGATCAAACAACTTGTCGATCAGTGGAAGTGGGTATTTATTCTTGACGGTCACTTGGTTCAATCCTCGGTAATCGATGCATAGCCTCAACGTTCTTTCTTTCTTCTTTACAAATAGGACTGGCGTACCCCATGGAGAAGAACTTGGTTGAACAAAACCCTTCTTCAACAATCCTTGCAATTGGTCCTTCAATTCTTGTAGCTCGGTTGGCGCCATACGGTAGGGAGCTTTAGATATCGGCTGGGTGCCAGGCAGTAATTCTATAATGAACTCGATCTCCCGATTTGGGGGTAAACCGGGCAATTCTTCTGGAAACACATCCGCATAATCCTTAATCACTGGCATCTCCTCCAACTTGGCTTTGTCCGACGGCTTGTTGATGAGGTAAGCTAAATATCCACTACATCCTTTTCTCAAAGACTTCACTACTTTCGTAGATGAAATGATGGAACTCCCGGTGAAGTCTCTTTGACCCATGACTTCCAATATTGGTTGACCAGGTATCTGGAATGTTACAATCTTCGTCCGGCAATCTAGTTGGGCATGATGCTTTGCCAACCAGTCCATCCCTAAGATGACTTCATAGTCTCGAAAAGGTAATACAATAAGATTGGCTGAGAATTCCCTATCTTTAATTTGGATTTTACATGCTTTACAAGTTGAGCTAGTAACAAGCTTAGAACCCATCGGAGTACCAACTTCTACTTCGTAAGGCAAACATATAACTCGTAGTTTCACACGTTGCACACATAAGGGAGTAATAAATGAATGAGTAGTACCTGGATCAATTAGCACCCTAACAGGTTGATTCAGTATGAAGAATGTACCTTCAACAACAGCGGTCTCCTCTGGAAGCTCCTCGCACTCAATAGCATAAGCTCGGGCCTGAACTCTAGGAACTGGAGTCTTGCCTCTACTAGCTAGTTTAACTTGAGTTTGTCCTTCTTGCCATTTAAGACAATCCTTGATCTGATGCTGATCACTGCCACACCGCACACATCGTCCTGACTTCTTCTAGCACTGGACCTCGGTATGACCCTTCTTGTCACAGTAAGAGTAGTTGATAGACTGAGTAACGGGTGAACTACTTGTGGATCCGCGGGTGGAAGAGGCTGATGGTGCTTTAGTTGGGCCACGGTTGTTAACTGGTCTGTTATGGCTCTGGCCTTGACTACGACTCTAGCTCTGGAATTTCCTCTGTTGACCTGGAGGCTGGTATGGTTTCTTGTTCGGCTGTCTTGAACCGGCTCTATCAAGTTTTCTCTTCTCAACTCGGGAAGCAGCAGCAAGGAGAGCAGAATAGGTATCGAAGTCATGCGAAGCCAATTGGTCCTGAATTTCTGGCCTAAACCCATTCGTAAATTTCCACATCTTTGCCTTAGGGGTACTCACCATGTATTGAGCATAACGGGACAATCGATCAAAACGAGCCTTGTACTGGGCCACCGTCATGTTACCCTGGTTCAGGTGCATGAATTCCTCAATCCGCCTCTGCCTAGAAACTGCAGGTACATATTTCTCCTTGAATGCCTTAACAAAATTACCTCACAAGCGAGATGTATGATCTGTTTCCCAAAGTGCATCCACAGTGTGCCACCAATGCTCAGCATCCCCGTGCAACAGAAACACAGCAAACTCTACCTTTTCTTTATCAGTATAGTCAAGTGGCCTGAAAATCCTCTCGATCTCAAACAGCCAAGCCTCTGCCTTTTCATCATTAGCTTCCCCGTGGAATTTGGACGGGCGAAAGTCAAGGAACTCCCTCATCCTGTTATGTCTCCCATGGTTACCATCATTCCTGTTGTTGTTGTTGTTCGCTTCACGTGCATCTTGACGTTCCATCACTCGCGACACGCGATCCATGGCATTCGCCATCATGTTAAACATAGCTATGCTGGGATTAGTTTGATAAGTTTCTCCGGTCTCTTGGGGCTCACCGCTCCTATTAGTAGTGCGGGTACTAGGGACAGCCATCTATAGGCACAGATTACGATGCACAATTTATTGGAATGCGACAAGACAAGAATTTAATGTATAAGGTATGCAACATACAATTTTACATAAACACATAGTTCTAGAAATAGTTAAGACATGTTAATCACATAAACACATAGAAACAGAGAAGGCACACTTAACATTATCACACATTAACAAATATAAACAAGTCATCCTAATAACCTTAGGGCTTCTACCCACAGTCCGAGAGTTAAACCCGGCTTAAGCAATCTAAGCTATGATACCATTCTTTTGTAGGTGTCACGCCCCAACCCGACCTATAAAGGTTAGACTAGGGTGTGATCTAATCATTCAAGTCATATCACGTACTCAATCGTTCATGAAAGTTTAACATTTAACATTTTAGCCTAAACTCCATAAATTCTCCAGAAATCTGGCAGCATAACGGCAGTAATTGGGCTCTTAGTTTGACCTAATTCTCTAAATGCCTCAAAATTTCCAATCTCAATTCATTTCCAACTAAGATTACTATTTATCATCAATTGATGCGCCTACTAGTTATCTCGAAGTCTCGTTTGATTAACAGCCTAGCATGATAACTATGTCTCGTTTGTTTGTTAATCTAGTTACACCGGTACCTATTGATCTTAGCTTAACAATGAGTACCTGCTTAAGATTGGATAGATTCATTTTACTTAATCCTTACCTGATACTTCATAATCCTATGATAGATAATAGCCAATAACGATAGCAAAACGACCATAGTAGTGTCTATCTAGTTATGATCAGTACAAGCCAAAATAAGACCCCAAATTACAACAGGGGTCTTTTACATTACAATAACAAGCATCATAAGAGATGAAATAGTCTTCAAGCAACATATTGTTCACAAAATGGCCATAGTCAAGCAAGGCACGTAGGGCAAGCAATCATTCCAAGGAATCATCATTAGGCACGTTGTCCTCGGGTACCTGTTCCTGGTCTTCTTCACCTGAGATGATAAAAGAGGGTGAGTCCTTATGAACTCAGCGAGGGGGAACGAGAAATAAGTTCTGAAACTCATTTTCCGGTTCAACTTATGAAAACCCTTTTGCAAGCATGACATTATATCACAAGTAAGTACATAATGTAATGTAAAAGTAAAAGAACACAATTACCCGTCTTTCCTCCCTGAGGTCCTCTAGGAACCAAGCGATAGTACTTATACACATAGTGAAAAGGATACGATGAGTTTTTGCTCTCAGTTCATTTCCAGTATCAGTTGTTGCGGCCGACTTCAAATCATCCCCAAATCACGCCAAATGGGTGTACTCCGGATGTACCCCGAAATCCTACGACCAAACTCTCCGAGGAAGTCTAGCCCCCAAGCGAAAGAAGGAATTGGACAATGGTAGTCACGGTTGCACCGGCAAGCCTGATGCCGCTCGGTGTGCGTGAATGCTACCACGCCAGAATGAAAGGTTGCAACCTTGTATGCAATGCACATTTATGACATTTAATATATCACATTAGGAGGACAACAAAGTAGGTTGCCTCTGAACAATCATAAGATTGCACATTGACAAGTAAACAAGCGAGGCACGATATGACAGGCAATTTCACTTATAAAGCACATGGAGTTATATGAATATTAAACGGGCAGCCACGTAACGCATGTAAATCAAGTCATATAACTCATTTTGAAGTTCACGTAATCAATTAATAAGATTATTCAACATGCAACGACATCTACGTGGGACCGGGTGCAAGAAAGGCCTACTTGTCAACATGTAATCATCGAAATCACATTTAGGGCTACAAGGGAAACTACGGGCAGCCTACTAATCATATAATTAAACACGATATCCATAGGATCAACACTTAGTGAGTTTACCTAGTCACTAGGGTTTCAATTCGTGCTTACCCGTGCGATTAAGCCCCAAGTCATCTCGTAATTAAACTCAAGCCATGCATTGATTAATTCAAACACCCTCAAGTATTCAAACAGTCCACACAACATCCAAATGCCACAATCCCAAGCATTTAATACAACAAGAGAAACTACAATAATTTTTCTAAGCATATCAATAGGTGAAACCCTCACTGCAATGGACTGTTTTCTCACAATCATTGAGACAAGAAAATAATCTCCAATTCCAGTGAGCAAGATGTCAAATTAAATCATAATGAGTGAACTAAATTCAGAAACAAACCACGCATTATTTGGAGTTCGGGTTCAAGAGTTATAGCCTAAATAGTGAAACTACGCAAAACTGTCCAGATTTGCACACATTTCAATACTTGTCGTTTTTTAGGGCCTTAGGGTCAGATTTAGCCTTAGTCCATTTCTGAAAAAAATGTCCAGAACTGAAAAATCTAGCAGCACACTGAATTTTATGCATTTTTTATGTCATTTACTAAGTCAAAACTAGTTCGTTCTACAAGGTCAGTGAATCTGCCAAAACCTGCTTCATCTTTCCAGACTTTCCAGATTTGGACACATTTTTATATTTTGCCATTTTGAAGACGTTAGAGTCAAAAGTAGCTTTGGCCTATTTCTATGAAACATTCTCAGAACTGGAAAAACTATCAACCTCATTTACCTGGTCAAAATCACATCGCACCAACAAGACAGAAGACTGTCCCATACGCGATTTCATCCAACATCACATTCTAGCCAAATATCTTGCCATGCATGTTTACAAAAGCTCATAAACACACATATATCACAAGTACAGAGGTAAAAATAGACATTCAAAGGCATGCATGTGGTTTTTTTAAAGCTTTTCAAGAAGTTTTAGCCCTCACCTTAGCAAGACAACAAAGAAGATGCTCAAACGTTTGATGAAGCACAATGTCAACTCTTCTCCTTGCTTAGCCGAGAGACAACTTGGGATTTCTCTAATTTCCTAGCTAAGTTACCATGTTCTTAGCATGTGCACATGGTTAGAACAAAAAGAAAACGAAATGGAAGCTAACAACTCACCTAAGCCGAAATGAAGGTTCAAAGAGCTTGCATGTGTGTTTCTTGTAATCTAGCTTGCTTAGTCGAGCTCCCTAGCTTCTTGCATGTCCTGATGAACCATTGAGTGATGAACTTAAGCTATGGAGTGTAGGAATTCAGCTAAGGCCGAGAGAGAGAGAGAAATGAGAGAAAGAGTGGAAATGAAAGAAAAATGAAAAGCTTTGAAATGTTTGATGCTTGTGTCGGCCTTGAGCTTGTAAATTTCAGATTTGTGTCTTCAAGAAGCATAATTTTGAATCACCTAGCATGGGCATGGAGTGTGTGTCGAGATTTGGAGCTTTGGGTAGAGTTTTGAGCCAATTTTTTTTATTGCTTTGTGTCATAATATGTCATAGAATGTTTGTGAATAAATTTTGAAATTGAAATGCTTGTTTAATATGCAATAGTGGTCAGCCAAGCTTGTGCATAAATCTGATTTTTTTTGTTTGTTCAAGGCTTATTTTATTGTGTGTTTGGGATATGCAAAGAATAAAGAATAAAGAATAAAGAATGTCTAGATTTTGGTACAAATTCGTCTTCTAGTGAGTTGAATTAGCAATTTAATATTAGTTAGTGGAATTTGTAGGATTAATTAATGATCTAGTGCTTCATGTAAGATGCTTTCTTGATTAGCGTGAGGGCACGCTTTTCTAGGTTTAGGGCGCGCACTACGAGGTAGGGCACGAACTACGAGATGAATGCATGTTTCCCAAGTAAATGCACGCATCCTTAAATGAATGTACGTAATTCAATGCAAGGCACACAAAACAAAACACGATTCTTAAACCTAGGTCAAGGCACACAAATCTAGGTTAGGGCACACAAAACGAGGTATCGAACGCAAAGCGAGGACGGGCCCCACACATGGTCAGTACCCCTAAGGCGAAGATGTGGAAATTTACGAATGGGTTGAGGCCAAAAATTCAGGATCAGTTGGCTTCGCATGACTTCGATACCTATTCTTCTCTCCTTGCTGCTACTTCCCGAGTTGAAAAGAGGAAACTTGATAGAGCCGGTTCAAGCCAGCCGAACAAGAAACCATATCAACCTCCTGGTCAATAGAGGAAATTCCAGAGCCAGAGTCGCAGTCAGGGCCAGAGCTAGAATAGACCAGTTAATAACCGTGGCCCAACTAAAACACCATCAGCCTCTTCCACCCGCAGATCCACAGGTAGTTCACCTGCTACTCAGTCTATCAACTATTCTTACTGTGACAAGAAGGGTCATACCGAGGCCTAGTGCTGGAAGAAGTCGGGACGATGTGTGCGGTGTGGCAGTGATCAGCATCAGATCAAGGATTGCCCTAAATGGCAAGCAGGACAAAATCAGGTTAAACCAGCTGGTAGAGGCAAGACTCCAGTTCCTAGAGTTCAGGCTCGAGCTTATGCTATTGAGTGCGAGGAGCTTCCAGAGAAGACCGTTGTTGTTGAAGGTACATTCTTAATACTGAATCAACCTGTTAGGGTGCTAATTGATCCAGGTGCTACTCATTCATTTATTACTCCCTTATGTGTGCAACGTGTGAAACTGAGAGTTGTATGTTTGCCTTACGAAGTAGAAGTTGGTACTCCGATGGGTTCTAAACTTGTTACTAGCTCAGCTTGTAAAGCATGTAAAATCCAAATTAAAGATAGAGAATTCTCGGCCAATCTTATTGTATTACCTTTTCGAGACTATGAAGTCATCTTAGGGATGGACTGGTTGGCAAAGCATCATGCCCAACTAGATTGCCGGACGAAGATTGTAACATTCCAGATACCTAGTCAACCAATATTAGAAGTAATGGGTCGAAGAGACTTCACCGGGAGTTCCACCATTTCATCTACGAAAGCAGTGAAGTCCTTGAGAAAAGGATGTAGTGGATACTTAGCTTAACTCATCAACAAGCCGTCGGACAAAGCTAAGTTGGAGGAGATACCAGTGATTAAAGATTATGCGGACGTGTTTCCAGAAGAATTGCCCGGTTTACCCCCAAATCGGGAGATCGAGTTGATTATAGAATTACTGCCTGGCACCCAACCGATATCTAAAGCTCTCTATCTTATGGCGCCGGCCGAGCTACAAGAATTGAAGGACCAATTGCAAGGATTGTTGAAGAAGGGGTTCGTTCAACCAAGTTCTTCTCCATGGGGTGCACCAGTCCTATTTGTAAAGAAGAAAGACGGAATGTTGAGGCTATGCATCGACTACCGAGGATTGAACCAAGTGACCGTCAAGAATAAATACCCACTTCCACTGATCAATGAGTTGTTTGATCAACTTCAAGGAGCCAAAGTGTATTCGAAACTCGACTTGAGGCAAGGATACTATTAGTTGCAGATTAAAAAGGAGGATGTGCCTAAAACGGCTTTTAGGACAAGATATGGGAATTATGAATATGTGGTGATGCCATTTGGGCTAATTAATGCCTCTGCAGCTTTGATGGACTTGATGCACAAGGTATTTCAACCTTACTTGGACCATTTTGTGGTGATCTTCATTGATGATATTTTGGTGTACTCGAAATCCGAGGCTAAGCATGAACAATATCTGCGATTGGTACTGCAAAAACTTCGAGAGCATCAATTGTATGCAAAGTTTAGAAAGTGCGAATTTTGGTTGCAGCAGATTGCATTTTTGGGGCACATCATATCCCAAGAGGGAATAGCAGTAGACCCAGCAAAGATAGAAGCGGTGATGTCTTGGAAGAAGCCGGAAAACGTTACGGAGGTTCGGAGTTTTCTTGGTCTAGCCGGCTATTATCAGAGGTTCGTGAAGGATTTCTCAAAGATCGCAGGACCGCTTACAAAGCTCACTCAGAAGAGAACAAAGTTCGTGTAGGATGACAAGTGTGAGAACAGCTTCCAAGAATTGAAGAAAAGATTGACTACTGCACCTGTTCTTGCATTGCCTGAAGGGAGTCAAGGTTTTGTAATCTATAGCGATGCTTCAAAGGAAGGACTGTGATGTGTATTGATGCAAAATGGTAGAGTGATTGCGTATACTTCTAGGAAACTGAAGCCGTATGAATTGAATTACCCAACGCATGATTTGGAGTTAGCGGCTATCGTGTTTGCACTCAAGAAATGGAGGCACTATCTGTGGGGTAACAAGTTTGAGGTATTTACTGATCACAAGAGCTTGAAATACTTGTTCTCACAAAAAGAGTTGAACATGAGGCAAAGGCGGTGGATGGAGCTTTTGGATGATTATAACTGTGCAATCAATTATGTGCCCAGTAAAGCGAATGTAGTTGCAGATGCCTTAAGTAGGAAAGCGAGCATGGCAAAACTGGAAGTTAAGGTGCAGGAGTTGTTGGAGGAAGCATTTTTGTGGAAACCACAATTAACTCGAAAAGGGTTACTATTTACCGCTACACAAGTTCAATCGACCTTGTTGTCTGAATTACGGGAGGCTCAACAAAAGGACCAACAGTTTCAGAAGATTAAAGAAAGCAATGCAGATTTCAAGTTTCATGATGATGGTATTTGGAGGTTTAGGAATTGGATTTGTGTTCCTAATGAGCCAGAGTTGAAAAAGAAGATTCTTGAAGAAGCCCATAACTCAAGATACACTATTCACCCCGGCGGAACAAAGATGTACCGGGATTTGAAGCAACACTATTGGTGGAATAACATGAAGCGAGAGATTGCGGAGTTTGTGGCACGGTGTTTGACCTGCCAGAGAGTCAAAGCAGAGCATCAACGACCAGCAGGTTTATTACAACCGTTGGAAATACCTCAATGGAAATGAGAACATATAACTATGGACTTTGTTATGGACCTGCCCAGGTCACAAAAGGGTCATGACACCGTTTGGGCGATAGTGGATAGATTGACTAAATCAGCACAGTTCTTACCAATGAACAAGGAGGATAGTCCTGAGAAATTGGGAGATATGTATTTGGCGGAGATTGTAAGATTGCACGGGATGCCTGTGAGTATTGTATCGGATAGGGATCCTCGTTTTACTTCCCGATTTTGGAAGAGATTGCAAGAAGCTTTGGGAACGAAGTTGAGTTTCAGCACGGCTTATCACCCTCAGACTGATGGACAATCTGAGAGAACTATTCAGATTCTGGAGGATATGCTGAGGGCGTGTGTTTTAGACTTCGGGAAAGGTTGGGAGAAATATCTATCTCTAGCAGAGTTCGCTTATAATAATAGTTATCAGGCCACTATCGGGATGGCCCCATTTGAGGCATTGTATGGACGTAAGTGTCGATCCCCAATTTACTGGGATGAAGTAGGTGAGACGAAGACTTTTGACCTGACCCTTCTACATGAACTTATGAAAACTATTGATAATATCCACCTCATCCGGAAACGGATGCTTACCGCCCAAAGCAGGCAGAAAAGTTATGCAGACCGACGGAGACGGAGCCTAGAGTTTGAGATCGGCGACAAGGTGTTCTTGAAGATATCACCCCGGAGGGGACTGATTAAACACGCCAAGGGTGGAAAGTTGAGCCCAAGGTTTGTGGGACCCTTTGAGATAATTAAGAAGGTTGGCAAATTGGCGTATCGCCTAGCACTACCCTAAAACCTCTCCAATATTCACGACGTCTTTCATGTTTCAATGCTACAGAAGTATCATCCTGATCCATCGCATATCTTGGAGCCAGAGCCGTTGCAGCTTCGGGAGAACTTGTCTTATGAAGAGAAGCCCATTCGGATCCTAGATCAACAAGATCGGGAGTTGCGCAGCAAATCTATACCGATGGTGAAAGTGTTGTGGGATCACCATGGAGTTAAAGAAGCAAAGTGGGAAAGGCGAGACCAAATGAAGCAACAGTATCCAGCTTTATTTCAAAGGTAATATTGAATTTCGGGACGAAATTCTTTTAAGGAGGGGAGGATGTGAGGCCCGACCTCGATTGGACGAAATTCTTTTAAGGAGGGGAGGATGTGAGGCCCGACCTCGATTTACTTGCGTTACCTCGTGTTGTGTGCCCTAACCTAGATTTACGTGCCTTGACCTAGGTTTAAGAATCATGTTTCATTTTGTGTACCTTGCATTGAATTACGTGCATTCATTTAGGGTTGCGTGCATTTACTTGGGAAACGTGCATTCGTCTCGTAGTTCGTGCCTTACCTCGTAGTGCATGCCCTAAACCTAGGAAAGCGTGCCCTCACGCTAATCAAGAAAGCATCTTACACGAAGCACTAGATCATTAATTAATCCTACAAACTCCACTAACTAATTTTAAATTGCTAATTCAACTCACTAGAAGACGAAATTGCACCAAAAGCTAAGCATTCTTTATTCTTTATTCCTTATTCTTTTGCATATCCCAAACACACAATTAAATATTGCTCAACCAAGACAAAAATTCAGATTCTTGCAATTCCTTGGCCGACCACTTTTTGTGCATTTGTGCTTGCTTGCTTAATTCAAATTTATTCCTAGCAATTCTATGACAACTAATGACACAAAACAAAACAAAACAAATTACTCAAAACTCTACCCAAAGCTCCACCATTCTCGACATATGCAAGAGCCCATGCTAGACAATTCAAAAATGCTTCTTGAAGACACAAAATCAGATTTTACAAGGCCCTAGGCCGACATATGCATTAAACCTATCAAGCTTTTTATTTTTTTTCTTTCATTCCTTCTTCCTTCTCTCATTTTTCCTCTCACTCTCTCATTCTTCTCTCTCTCTCTCTCTCTCTCTCTCTCGGCCCTAGCTGAAATTTTACTCTCCTTAGCTTAAGTTCATCACTCAATGGTTCATCAAGACATGCAAGACCTTTAGGAGCTCGACCAAGCAAAGCTAGGAGCAAAAAACGCACATGCAAGCTCATTGAACCTTCATTTCGGCTTAGGTGAGTTGTTAGCTTCCATTTCATTTTCTTCTTGTTCTAACCACATGCACCTACTAAGAACTTGGTTACTAAGCTAGGAAATTAGAGAAAATCAAGTGGTCTCTCAGCTAAGCAAGGAAAAAGATCGACATTGTGCTTCATCAAGAGTTTGTGCATCTTCTTTGTTGTCTTGCTAAGGTGAGGGCTAAGACTTCTTTGTAAAGCTTTTAAAGACCACATGCATGCCTTTGAATGTCTATTTTTACCACTGTACTTGTGATATATGTGTGTACATGAGCTTTTGTAAGCATGCATGGCAAGTTATTTGGCTAGAATGTGATGATAGATGAAATCGCGTATGGGACAGTCTTCTGTCTTGTTGGTGAGAGGTGATTTTTACCAGGTAACTGAGGTTGAAAATGAGTGAAAATTGGTAGGTGACTAGTTTTTCCAGTTCGGCGCATTTTTGGTAGAAATAGTCCAAAGCTAATTTTGACTCTAAGGTCCTTAAAATGGCAATATATCAAAATGTGTCCAAATCTGGAAAATCTGGGAAAATGAAGCAGGTTTTGGAAGATTCACTGTTCTTGTAGAACGAACCAGTTTTGACTCAGTAAATGACATCCAAAATGCATGAAATTTTGTGTGGTGCTAGATTTTTCAGTTCTGGACATTTTTGTCAGAAATGGACTAAGGCTAAATCTGACCCTAAAGCCCTCAAAAAATGACAAGTATTGAAATGTGTGCAAATCTGGACAATTTTGCGTAGTCTCACTGTTTTGGCTATAACTCTTGAACCCGAACTCCAAATGATGCGAGGTTTGTTTCTGAATTTAGTTCACTCCGTAAGATTTAATTTGACATCTTGTTTACTGGAATTGGAGATTTTTTTCTTGTCTCAATGATTGTGAGAAAACAGTCCATTGCAGTGAGGGTTTCATCTAGTGATATGCTTAGAAAAATTATTGTAGCTTCTCTTGTTGTATTAAATGCTTGGGATTGTGGCATTTGGATGTTGTGTGGACTGTTTTGAATGCTTGAGGGTGTTTTAATTAATCGATGTATGGCTTGAGTTTAATTACGGGACAACTTGGGGCTTAATCGCACGGGTGAGTATGAATTGAAACCCTAGTGACTAGGTAAATTCGCTAAGTGTTGATCCTATTAATATCGTGTTTAATTATGTGATTAGTAGGCTGCCCGTAGTTTCCCTTATAGCCCTAAATGTGGTTCCGATGATTACATGTTGACCAGTAGGCCTTTCTTGCACCCGGTCCCACGTAGATGTCGTTGCATGTTGAATAATCTTATTATTTGATTACGTGAACTTTGAAATGAGTTATATGACTTGATTTTACATGCGTTACATGGCTGCCCGTTTAATATTCATATAACTCCATGCGCTTTATAAGTGAAATTACCTGTCATATCATGCCTCGCGTGTTTACTTGTCAATGTGCAATCTTATGACTGCTCGGAGGCAATCTACTTTGTTGTCCTCCTAATGTGATATATTAAATGTCATAAATGTGCATTGCATACAAGGTTGCAACCTTTCATTCTGGCGTGGTAGCGTTCACGCACACCGGGCAGCATCGGGCTTGCCGGTGCAACCATGACTACTATTGTCCAATTCCCTCTCTCGCTTGGGGGCTAGACTTCCTCGGAGAGTTGGGTCGTAGGATTTCGGGGTACATCCGGAGTACACCCATTTGGCGTGATAAGGGGATGATTTGAAGTCGGCCGCAACAACTGATACTGGAAATGAACTGAGAGCAAAAGCTTACCGTATCCTTTTCACTATGTGTATAAGTACTCTCGCTTGGTTCCTAGAGGACCTTGGGGAGGAAAGACGGGTAATTGTGTTCTTTTACTTTTACATTACATTATGTACTTACTTGTGATATAAGGTCATGCTTGCAAAAGGGTTTTCATAAGTTGAACCGAAAAATGAGTTTCAAAACTTATTTCTCGTTCCCACTCGCTGAGTTCATAAAGACTCACCCTCTTTTATCATCTTAGGTGAAGAAGACCGAGAACAGGTACCCGAGGACAACGTGTCTAATGATGATTCCTTGGAATGATTGCTTGCCCTACGTGCCTTGCTTGACTATGGCCATTTTGTGAACGATATGTTGCTTGAAGACTATTTCATTTCTTATGTTGCTTGTTATTGTATTGTAAATGACCCCCGTTGTAATTTGGGGTCTAATTTTGGCTTGTACTGATCCTAACTAGATAGACACTACTATGTTTTTGCTATCGTTATTGGCTAGTATCTATCATAGGATTATGAAGTATCAGGTAAGGATTAAGTAAAATGAATCTATCCAATCTTAAGCAGGTACTCATGGTTAAGCTAAGATCAACAGGTACTTTTGTAATGAGGATTAACAAACAAACGAGACATAGTATCATGATAGGATATTAATCAAACGAGACTTCGAGATAACTAGTAGGCGTTTCAATTGATGATAAATAGTAATCTTAATTGGAAATGAAATTGAGATTGAAAATTTTGAGGCGTTTGGAGAATTAGGTCAAACTAAAGAGCCCAATTACAACCGTTATGCTGTCGGTTTTTCAAAAAATTGTGGAGTTTAGGCTAAAACGTTAAGTGTTATTAAATATTAAAAAATATTTTTTCAAAAAAAATAATTTTGAAGCATTTAGATATCATATGATATCAATAAGTAGCAAGTTGGGTATGAAGATCATGCCATATGGGGCCTTTTATAGTGTAAAACACCCATTATGAATCTCTGGTAAAATGTACGCTACTGCTATCACTTGGGTTTTTGCATCTAAATGTATTATAGGGGGGGTATATGGTGTTAAGCCTCTTGATCGAGGGCCATGCAGGGGGACGTTGTGGGCACTTTGTGGCACCCTGTGGGCTATATCGTTGGCTATATCGTGGGCTATATTATTGGCGGGAATGCCTACCGCGTGAATCACACAGAGGTATTGCATTGCATACCCGTGCGTTGGGGCCGTGCCACCCCAAGCATGTCCCTCGGCGCGGCACCAGGATGGCTAATGAGGAACGTGGTGGCTTCCCTAGCCCCTCATTATCTATCTTGGTGCCGCAACACCGTCGACGTCATTGGGATGGCTAATGAGGGGGCGAGTGGTTGCCCAAGCACAAAACTAGCCATCCCCGTGCCGCCGGCTAGGTACACGTTAGGGGACATTCCCGTCCCCCGATGTGTCGTTGGGCCTGCGCGATGCGCGAATCGCCTAGCACACGAAGCCATGGCCGTTGCCGAGTGGATGCGTGTGACCATGGTCTAGTGTCGTGGCGATCCAAGCACCGCGTGGGCTTGGGTGGCTCTTGGGGGACGGTGGGGGCAAGCGTGATGTGCGAATCGCCTAGCACACGTGGCATTGGCTTTCGTTAAGCAACGACGCGAGCGTTGCGATGAGACAATTGCTAATGCTTTAATGTCATGGCGATCCAAGCACCATGCGGCCATGAAGCCGTCCCCCGGTGGGTTCTAACGTGCATGTGCGATGCGCGAATCGCCTAGCACACGACGCCATGGTCCTCGCTGAGTTGTAATACGACAAACGTGGTCTAGTGTCGTGGTGATCCAAGCACCGCGTGGGCAAAAAAGTAGTTTGCTTGTCCTGTTCCATGCATACGGG